>JABMBR010005329.1:0-135122 GCA_018881525.1 Meteorus sp. PSUC_FEM 10030008
ATATATATAAACATAATGGAGAGGGACTGGTGATAGGAATTGAGAGGAGATAAAGTGAGAAGCACAATATGAAGGAGACAACAGTAGTTGGAATGACGGGAGAGGAAAACAAAGAGGAAGAAATTTCAGATGGCGTAAAAATGAGGACATAAATATGGTGCGCAGCGCACGTTTTTTTTTTTTTTCAATTTCATTCGTCATTAATATCCGTGACTACTTAATTCCAAATTAGTATGTGCTATCACTCCCAATTTGTTTCAATATTACGTGAATTACGAAAACGAATCATGTCTCTTGGCTAATTTAACTGCACCTCTTTTCATCTTCAAATTTGAATAAATTATCTCAATATATTCAAAAATTATGATAAATACACATGCATATTTATAAACGATAATAAATTGATTGTTCATTTTATTCATGGATGCATAATACTTGTCCATTTAATTTCTTCAGAGTAATTCCACTCACTCAACAACATTAACGGAATAATTAAATGATCAGTTTTTAGTTAGGCGGCGTTGTCTGGCGAAAGGAAGTAACAAAACGATGAAATCGTGCGCGCAAACACATACACATACACCCGAGGCCAGATAATGAGGTACGTTAATTAGCTGACGACTTGGGGGGTCGCTGTGCCACCCTTTAAGCCGATCTCAATAACTGTGTTATGCTATCCATTATTACTTTACTCTACAGCGATATTCGGCAGGGATACAAGCGGCTGTGACTTCATTGCTATCGGCCAAATGTAATTCCATACGCATATACATACACAATGTATATAGATATAGAGCATGAAATCTGAGTATCTGCAATTGTCAGATCGGAAATTGATATTCAATATTGGTTCATTACTATAGAATAATCAACGCTGCAATTGAAGCCTGATATTGCAATAATATCTTGAACTTACACCAGCGGTGGAATCTTATTATTGATCATCACTCACAAATGGAATCAACTTTCAACCAAAATAAACTTGTTTTGAATAATTAAAGGATGAAATGATAAAACCATAATGGATGACAGAGAATAGATCGATGTATAATTATCGTCATCAGTGAAAAAAGATTTTCTTGATGCGAGACAAATTTCGAAGAAGGCCCGTGACCTCGACCAGCCCTATATATATCGTCAAAGCTACTCCCGCTGTGGCTGCTATTGTAGGGTCGTAGTCTAAACATCATAACTTGAACGCAAACCGAAGTCTTTTTTGAATTTGCTCGACTATAGGGGATCACTCGTCGCGCAATCATGATCTTATGTTAACGAAAGGTTATTTCGAGACATTTAATTGCATAGACATACTGAAATGGAAGTCTTAAAATTGAAGCATTCATCTACTTGAGCTCGATTCAAATAATGGCATGATAACATCATCTCCATTAGAGAAAAATTTGCTGGATTATGTCAGAGAATACGATGCGAAATGTGATGATATTGTTACCACTGGAGAATCGTGAAGATACCACACTGAAGAAATTTCATCATGACAGTACGACCCGCGGTAAGTTTTAGGATGTACAGTAAGTGTTGTACGAAAATTGCTTATACTGATCATTATCTATGAATAGCACATTGCGACTGCGATAGCTAATCAAAACTTTCTCTGAACGTCTTGCAAATCTTCTACTTCCCTTAGATGATCATTATTTTTGCTCATCTTATTTTTCACATCAATATTCCAATATCATTTTATTGATGAAACTGCAAAATGTGTGTGGAAACTTATGGGATTCAATGGGAAAGAGAACTTTGTAAGAGGACATACAACCAAATGAATTTTTTCACTGAGATGAATACACAAAAGTTCACCAAGTAACTGCCGACGTGAAACGTAAACCTCAGAAAATGATGAAATGTTTGGAACAATTCTGAATTTTGCGATGAATTCATATGACATTTGCCAGCGTGCAGTTGTCGATTGCCATCGGCGAGAGTGAAATGAGAACAAGACAAGATAAAGATAATAGAGTGGACTGAGAAGGCGCGGCCGGGGGTTAATTGGATCAGGACATTTCAAGTCGCACGGAGGAGAGAGTACATGTATATATACAGGTCGCCGTGACTATCTTGTGCAGCATGGAGCGCGCCATTCTTTGTCTGGCCTACACTAGAACTTCCCAGCACACTAGGCCTTTACTACAGCTATATTCATGTATACCCA
Source organism: Meteorus sp. PSUC_FEM 10030008 (assembly GCA_018881525.1). Lineage (NCBI taxonomy): Eukaryota > Metazoa > Arthropoda > Insecta > Hymenoptera > Braconidae > Meteorus > Meteorus sp. PSUC_FEM 10030008. Next base: position 2,171 of record JABMBR010005329.1, read on the forward strand.
ACGTGTGGGTTCAATGATGACGCGCATGCCCATCGGACTCCTCCGTACGCTCTCTATTTCCTTCATCTTCGTGCCCTGCACTCTGATGAGAAAATATTTCAAGTATACAAAATCCCACGCCAAAAATTCAATACTCTATCAATATTTGCAATCAGCAACCAACAAAACGAATAAATATTTATTTATTCATATTCGTAAGAGAACTACACATTTTCATTTATTGCTATCGTCGAATTTTCGCGAATCGATAAATGGTAAAAATAAATGAATAACTGAAAAACAATTCGGAAGAAAGGGAGAATGCGACGAGCTTAATTTTCCTGCGTCGGGAATGACTCTGGTTTATTCATTTACGTGTATAGTAAAGCAGTTACGTTGTTGTACGCAAGAGCATGTATACCATGTGCATGTGGTACTGAGACACGACATTCCACGGAGATTATGCAGCTGACTCTCGCTACTGTGGTCTTATTGACAATTACGACCTGTAGCTATAAATATGTTTGTAATAAGATATATTTGTGAAAGAATAAAGAAGGGAAAAAATAACAACGAGATGTTATTCCTAACCTATTTTATTACTGCATTCGATCATAGAAATTATGAATAACTTCCTCGATTGCAAATGATTAATATGAGCTATCTATATTTTCGTGAAAGAAATACGAGATAACGATAAATGGCGTTTTTTTATGTGAAAACTCGGAGATGTCTATCATTGATGCCGTGGCGGTGGGGAAGGTTTGCGGAAGAGTTGCATTCTACGAGTGATTGCAATATAAATCAAAGAGAATCAGCTTGGTCAATGGTGATTGCGGCATTTCAGCGGACTTTTCACAGAAGCTGTTGAATCCACGTCAATTGAATTTCGCCCGGCCTGATACTTAATAGCCAGTTTACGAACCTCACAGCACTTTAATCATATATGCCAAGTTTGTTTGCCATGCAATTTACAAAAAAGCACAGAGAAAGGGTCCGTAATCATCAATTAAATAGCATGTTGAGGTCAATATATAATTATTCGTCTAATTTATGATTTAACGTCATGAGGTCAATGGTATAAATATATTCATGCATCTTTGATGTACATGTACTGAAATAATGTTTACTCTTTACGATGACTGTACTTTACGACACAGTCGTCACGTCTTTAATGTGAAAGAAGCTGTGTTGCGAAAATATGCTGTTGCAAAATGTACCGCGAACGAGCAAGACTAGGCCTAGGTTGGTGCTATCTGTGTACAATTTTCTTTTTACGTTTTATTTCTTTACACACACAAGTTTGCTTGTGTACGTGTTCATGTATGAATGTAATTGTTAGTAATGCCTGTGTAGTGACCAACTAGTGTTTCCTCGCACGAGGCCACCATCACCTTCACCATTGCACATCGTGTCGACTTTTGTTGCGCCATTATATATTTTATTCTTACTCTCACTTGCACGCAAATATCAATCTCGGTCTTTGCAGTTGAGAGAAATTCATGAAAAAGTAGATTTGTTATTAGAACGTATTGGAGATCGTTTGATCGACAAGAGTAAGAGACGGACCATTTGAATGGAGCATTATATATATTGCATAACATTCCCCATGGACACAGATGGACACGATGTTGGAATCCAATTTGTGAAGGATATGGAATTTATAACGACACTTATTATTCAAGGTGACAATCCGTCCAAATAATAGACACAGAACCCATATCATATGAACACTCTATAAGAAATTGAAAAATATTTTCCTGGCGAATGTGTAGTCGCTATGCACAGAAGCACGCAAAGTTAAAGTTAATAAGTAACCCATTACGATGTCTTACGTGGTAAATAACATGAAGAATAAAAGTAAAACATAAAGAGAAAGATGTGAGCGTAAATTTTTCTTGTGAACTGTGTATTCTGAAACTATCAATATATATATATGGATCGACAGCTGCGATGGGTGTAAGAAACTGAGCAGGCTTCATCGATCTATCGCGTTGTGGAAGTAGCAAAAGCGACACGACGTTCGAAAACATCTTGGGTAGGATACATGTACGATATACCTCTACCCACTCATGTTGCAGCTGCGTACAGCTGATGCGATTATCCCCCCGTATGGGTATCACATACACACATAACATATAATGCATATGCGTGCGTCTTTTCCAATTATACACTGCACCTCTGAATGAAAAATGACGGCGAGCACTTGCCATTACCATCATGAGTCAAGACAGACATTCGCTAATTATCACATTATACAATCTGTGAATCTTTTTTCACCTTTCAATTTTCATCTGTTTTTCTTCACATTCCAACCCATTTCAATCTCATCTCAGGGACTTGAATTCAACACAATATGACCCTTTTTTTCAAACAGAATGTTTATTTCTGAGTGAAAAATTCACGATAACGATTGGATTTGACTTCGAGGCAATTTTAGTTTTTCATGTAAATTGAATGGTAATTTTAATCAAAAAGATAAAATGTAAATTAGATTTTTCGGGAAGTATATCATATCTAATGTACATATTTGCTCTAATCTAAAAATGTCTGTTGTCAAACTCTTTCCCTGTTCTCAGAGTTCATATACAAATAACCAATCAGAAGTGTATTGACTTAAGTGATATATTCAGAATAAATTAATACATTTTTATCGAGATAGCAAAAAATTTCCAACAATAATTTCCAACCAAAGCTATTCATGTCTCTTCTCCAGTTCAAACTGTCGGTCTAAATTGAGTCATTCGTTGTTGAAATATTGCTCTTATTCAAATGGAAACTTAATTTATTCATCTCCATCCTTCTTTTTCCTGATTGCAATACGAAAATGAAATTGATCAAATATATTGAGTCTAAATATATATCTGATTTCATCGACAAAATCACTTGTTCCAGGTGCGTCAATCGACCTCTAAAATTTTATCATCATTGTCATATATCGAAGAACAAGTTCTCATGCATATCATCAGCACGTGCGCAATATGCATACATAATAATAGTGTCTATTGAAGTTCGGTCAATGGGTATACAGAAAAAAAAGAGGCAAGAAAAAAATACGTAAAACTTGTTGCTCTGGTCCAGCGAGATCCACCCAAGACCCGTTCCACAACCACTACAAATATTCAAATAGCAATGAGTACGTTTAGTTTATCCAGTTATCATAATATGCTGTGTGATGGTGTAGTAGCTGGTATTCGCCTAGCTAGACGTGTAAAATCTACCATACGGTATTGATCCAACTGGCATAGTATATACGTTCATAGAGACACATATACACAGGGGCATTGCATTTGAGCTGACACGTTTTCGCGGCGTCGGTCCGTATACACCGGAAATTGACAAATCGCCGCCAGGCCCCAACTGTATGTACTCCCCGCTGCACCCTCCATGCATTCTCTATTCGACTCTTTTTCGTTCACGAATTATTTTTTATTTTTCTTTTGTCATTCTTTTTTCTTCCTCTTCCTCTGCTATATTTTTTTCTTCCCTTCGGCGCTTTTTTTACCTGACTATCCGTCGTCGCTCAGGCGCGAAAAAATCATTTCCCGTATGCAAAAGCAAAGAGGATGATGAAGAAAAAAAAAGTAACTATAAATGAATAATTGGAATGAATGACGCAGTTGTGATCTGAGTTTTAATAACCCCAACAAACATATATGCATAGTCACACTATATTCTGTGGACGCATACATTTCAATTAAAAGATTACGAACATATTTCTTCATCACCTTTGTCATTTATGACATCGGCGATCAAGTGTATCACAAAGATATAATTCTTTCGTGGAGGTAATGTATCTATTTGAGCAAAGTGGCTTTCTAAAATGTTGTTGCATTGCAACATCGACTCTCCGTCACTATCGAGTTGTAAACGTATTTATAAACGTACATGCAGACTCACACGGTTATGCATATTTCACATGAGAAAAATGGCCCTTCCTTTCTCTTACATGCGTCCAAACATGTATGCATTTTTTATGTATCCACCCCTGCATCATTTAAATGCCGACCGCACTTCCGCCTCCACATTTACAGATACAACACACAAATATATGTATATACAATTGGCTCGCAATCGCACAGTCGAAAGTCCTATTCATGTGCAGCATTGCACCTTTGTATATCGTTTCTACAACGAATTTCTATGCTCTGCGCTCTGGTGCCGTATCGTCTGCCAGTTTTATTTATTTTTGTTTTTTCTTATCATGCAAATTCACGGTTAGAGCCAACACGCATTATTTATCCTTAATGCCTACGATCTTGGTGTGTGCATCGTTAAATGTATGAGTATATGTGTAAGGTTTCATACACATTCAGTAGAAATTCACGCTCACTATGATTTTACTGTTATCTATTCTCTCTGGCGTGTCTCATTCAACAAATGCAAATTTTCATTCAATTGGTTTATGTATAAGGTGAACGTCATAAAACCGTGTCTTATTATCTTCACTTAACGCCTCACTGATGTCCATTTTTCTCATTTAGTATTCTTTTTTGTTTTATCGTAGTTTACACCCAGATATTTGACAAGAATAAAATTTATAATTACAGGTGGGTGGAGCAGAGGATGACATGAGGATGACGCGAGTAATTGTGAGGTGATTGTAATGAAATCGCGAATATCTGCTTCACATGTTCAATGATTATTTTTATTCGATGCGTCCATGTGTGTACGGAATAAATGTGAAAGTGACGATTGACAACTATATACTCACGGTGAACATACGCAATATACCAACATCCTTTATCTCCTTCACTCTCTTGGACCAAAGCTTCTCCACCTTCGCCACCACCACCTTCTCATTCGCCTTGTTAACTCTTGAATCATTTCATTCACGAATTTCACTTTCACGGCCACGGCCACGCCAACGACTTTGTTCCTGTCTCGACATTATATATCGTTTGTAAGTACTGAATTATTCGGTGGGAATATTTTTATCCTTGAATGTATATAAACAGAAAGTTCATCGTCATGAAAATGCAAACTTGTAATCTTTACCGAGAGAGAAAGATAATGCAGCCATGAATTCGAAAATGACAAGATGAATGCCATGAATAAAATCTCTAAAATGACGTCATCCTTAGATTAATTGCGAATTCATTTCCAGTTTTGCAATTAATTTCGATTGGAATCTATGAAATACGCGCAGACTTGACGATAGTCAAATGGTGTTGTAGTCTAAGATGATTGCAAAGCAAAAGGGAGACAATTGAGTTACATAATTGGTCGATTCACTATCACACGATGTACAGAAGGAATATTGCACGAAACTATGTTACCGGAAATTGCACAATTTTATCGCAAATAAGAAATATAAGTGGAACAATGTGAAACGATAATTGTCCTTTCATGCATCTGTCGAATATCAATGGGAGATACGCATAATTGTTGTTTTCATATTCAGCGGAAATTCTGTTCTTTTCATTTCACCAATATCTAGTAATCAAAATAATTAAATCTCCTGGATGATTTACAACTACACTGCCGTATAATAATTCTTGATATCTCTCACGAGTTTCAAGTGTATCTCGTAATTGATAAATAACTGGAAGAGTAAACAAAAAAAAAAGAAAAACGATTGTGCTTAGAAACGTAAGGGGAAAGAGGAATTTTATGTAGTAGGATACGAAATTGAGGAGAGAAAGAATGAAAAAAGAGACGAAACGAGAAAGGAAATTCAACGATGGTGGTTCCTACAATTTCCAACGCCCTCGAAAACTCGGAACATTGGCTCTTCGCGTCAAGCGCACGAATATCAAGCCCTGCCTCTACAATGTCCATCTCTCTTCTTCGTCCGCCTCCATCGCTCACCCCTCGTCCCTCAACTCAACCACCCTCTATATTTATATTTGTCTCTCTCAGGCGTCCCTTTATGTTGAATCTAGCACGGACTCCCTATGAGTGCCAGCGCGAATATACAATAGGAAAGAGCGAGAAAGTGCGAGCATCGAAGCACAAGCGTGTGTGTAGGTGCACACGCGACAAGGCAACTGCACGCATCCGTGTACCATCCGTCGCATAACTACGCGGTGCAACGACCTCGTCCGCCGATCTGTCGTGAACATTTAACCGTCCGACATTTGTCCATCTTTTTATCATATGTTATATGAATTGTGTATTCAAATGAGTACAATATATATCATTTAAATATTGACACGGATATTATCATAATCTTTGTTGTTGACCGCAATGAGTAAGCAATCATTGTTTACGAGACTTTCAACACATGTCAAAAATCCAATTTTTTCAAGATTGTAGTAGGAAAAGTGTTGGGACATTGAATTATAGATATGAGGACTTATCAAGAAGGAAGCGAGCCCGAACGACACTCGAAGTGTAATCGCCCAATTTGTAGAATAAAAATGAATACAAAATAATGCCCGAATCAGTTGCCGTTGGTGCTCATTGATGAACCCATCATTCTTGTGACAGTTCACACTGCATTTAGATGTTTCACATCATGGACAACGACAATGCATTATAACCTAAATTAATGACGATAACTACTTCCTTTTTCATACCAACTTATATACTGAGAATCAAAAGGTTTTCTACAACGCGAATCGACATTGTGTTTCTGTATCTGTATCTCACTCTCACCTGTCGGAGCTTTCGGAGCTGTCATATCGATCGGCGCATCGCTTCTTGCCGCAGGGTCCGACTAGGGTGTCTTCTGCCATTCTGATCTGTCCCTTGAAGGGACTACCGAGCCTGGCAACAACGTCGCCACCTTGCTGCTTGTGCTGATGTATTTCCTTCATAGTCTCTGGTATTGCGGAAACTGCAACAGCCGCTGCGGCCGCATCTACCACCACTGTATTCACTGAATTCGGTGAATTTGTTGTCGCATTTATGATCATTGATTCATTATCGAGAACATTATCATCAACAACTTCACTCTTACTCGACTCATCACCATATTTCACCAGCATACTGCGGTTCTCCATTTTTATACATCTTTCTAATATTATATTCCGCGTACACGCCAAATCATCCATCAATTTCTCTCCGCCACGTTCAAATGAAGTGGAGGATGAAGAAGAAGAGGATGATGATGACGACGATGATGCTGACAGTAATGAATTGGTATTCATACTCATGCCCGTTACATCTGACGTTAGAATAACATTTTTCAGAATGTCCAATTCACTTCCATGGTGTTCCTCATCGTTATCCTCATCGTCTTCATCGTCACCATCGTCATCACAATCACCGTCGCACTCTTCACTCGCTGCCCCAACATACGTTACTAATTCACTAGTATTATTGTTGTTGTTGTTGTTGTTGTTGTTATTTTGGTTATTATTGGTATTAGAATATTCACTAGCACTGACACTGTTATTCGATCGTTGTGAAGTATCGAATGAATGCTTATGATCATTGTTACGATAAATAACGGATAACGTAGAATGATGTTCCACCACGCGGTTTTTGTGTCGTTCACGCGGCACGCGACTATCGTCACACAGGTCGGTGGCCGCGGCTTCCTCCGCGGACCGCCCGTCTGCCATTTTGATCAAGGCCCTAAATAAACGCACGCACACTAATTTATTTTTTTTCCAATTTATCTTATTATTTATTTATATCTCCCCTTTCTCACGTTTGCTCGACTTCTCGCAAATATATCCCTCTTCACTTATTTAATTGATCAGTAAACTCGACTGCTGAAATATAGAATCGAAATTCTTCATTATTTCCACATTTTCCTTCTATTCGTGTTTGCGTTTATTCACACATAATATCCCCGCAGTCCAATGAATGACTTGAGTTATTGTATACTTGGACCTTCCTGTATTATTGTTCCCAATATTTTGATATTTCTTCTTATTCTTCCGTCGCGACACACAACACTGTGTGGTGTACACACCGAGGGCCGCGCCACTAGCACACTCGATGTTTCCTCGCGACGACGCGCTCTTGTGCCCCAAGTGTCCTCACTACCACTCGCCCACAATAAGAGACAGAGTGAGAAAGAGGGAGAGAAAGAACACCTATACTCACTCGGTGTACATACGCTTATATCTTTCTCATTTGCTCTTCTTATTCACTCGCGCCATCCCGGTTTTACGTTTTATTACCGTCACGTTTTCCACCTCACTCCAACTCTGCATTAAATTTTACTCTATCTTTCTTCATACGTTATACACAATTACACAACACACATACACACTCTATCGTGCTCATTCGGCGAGACACGGCATGGCTGCTCCCACCACGAAAGCCTGCGCGCGACTTAAGAGTCAGGGCTGCGCCACTAGCGCGTTCTCTCAATATCAGCATTACCAGACAATAACCGAATTTTTACGATTATACACGACTGCTCTCGAATGAAGGCAGTAAAGGGCGATTTGCATTGGCTAATCAAAATGACAAGTTTATCCGGCAGAGGGCCAAGCGGATAAATTTACGAATGTCGTACAGCGCGAAAATTCAAAATGATTAATTGTCCGAATGTTATTCATGAAGTTTCGTCCGCAAAAGGAACAATCTTTGTTTGAGTATAACCACAGTTACCTTCCTTACTCAATTGAGGATGTACATCCATTCAATTTTGAAGAAGATGTAGAAATACTTTCATCATGCGATTTTTGTAACAATATTCATGACACAATGGATGTCAAGAATTGATGCGCATGATCATCTCGAATAACTACGATTGGTCCCTTGTTTTTTCTATGGACCAATCACATAGACGCATATTCGTCCAAAATAGTTCCTTGAAGATGATAGCTCTGGTCAGGTGGCGACATCTCAACATCGACACTTTAGAATCATATCATTGAAGGAAGAGATTCATTGGAAATTCAATGGAAATGTGGTATTGTGTTATATATTCCATCTATTTCAATTCTCAAATAGCTGAATAAGTTATAAAAGTCATTATTCATCAGAAGATGGGGGCGACTTTTACATATCAATATACACAACTGTCGCTGAAGTAAATTTCTTCCAAATATTCCTATATGTTTGATGTAGACCTTCACATGCGATCATCAGATGAAAAAAGTACCAACAGCAATTGTAGTAGAACACTGCGATATCGTTCAGGGCACGAAAGTATTGGAATAGTAGATACCCTTCATCGCCTTTCTCTTAAATTCTCACCACGTACTGATAAGACACAAACATTACTATCATCGGCAGTCCGACTTTGGGTTACTTTTATATTTTCAGAACTGCTAAAGTTGAGCAACATATTCGCTGCATATGAAAAATACTCGCTCATTTTAAATGAGTTGCACTGTATTCAAAATTGTTACATTGCAAATTTCAAGGGTATTCGAATGAATCGTAACCAATGTCCAGATCAATTTTCAGTAATTATAAACAGATATCCTGCAATTGAATGGCAATCAGAGGAGTGGAAGACATAGAATCTCAATTGCGGATTGAATAGCTGGATTTAAATTTGAAAGTTTAATCTACTGCTATCTTTATGAATCATGCTCAACTATTACGATTCATATCTCCATGACTCCAATCTATCAAACCAACACTCCATCGTCGTCGTCCCAAATCATAATCAGAACAATAAACCCACGCTTTTTGCTCAATCTTTTTACCACTTCCTCCGTAATTTGGGAAAGGAAATAGTTTCATCATTGTCAAGTGATCGAATACTTATGAAAAGATTCCATCAATTATGATGAATTTCATACATGACTTGAATATATAGATGAATGTGTAATTGCGGGGACAGAACGTTGCGCAAAAGCATTCGACAGCGAGGTGATTGACCCAACATTTGCTGTTGCCACGACGACGTTCCCGTGACGTCATGGGACAAACTCGGGTTTATGGGTGACCTACATTCTAAAAATAGAAACCGACCTACCCTCCTTCTATCCATGGCCGTCGCTCGGGTCGACTAAATTCGCTCCTCCTCTGTCACTGTGCGAATTCCCCTCCTGCTGCGTTACTGCTACTGCTGTATGCCACCAACTGTGCCTGAAATCGTTCCCCTATTCACGTCAGCATAGAATATATCTCTATGTGCTTATGTATAGAAACATATTCGAAGTTGGGAAATAATCGGTAACAAATACATAAAATAATTTCTTCTTTCTAAATGAACGCACTGAAAACACTGAGGCGATTCATGACAAGTTTAAGTTTGAGGTTCAATATTTACTGCTTGCCTTCTCCGGGGTGATCAATTTGTGATTGATTGAAGAATATGCTCTATAAATTGGTTTGTCTTATGACATGGAGGAACGTCATATTCGTTTGAGAGGATTCAGAAAATTTGGACCTAAAATGAAAGAGGCCATACGTATTGATTTGGATGACGGCGGTTGTCATGAAATCCTTTGTTCCAGAAATTTCCATGACATAATCGATCAATGGTTCGTCAGTAGACCGGTCAGAACAAACCAACGGGGGTGCTACGAACTCACGACCTACTTCGCTGTACCTTGATGAAGTCATGCACCAACGTCATTGCCCGGGCAAATCTGGGTCGAACAACTCCAGGCTTCACATCAGGAGACAGGATAGTTCAATGAAAAAAATCTAATAGAGAAACTTTATTATATTCATGTGTATTTGACTATCTATTGAAGAATATGTATGAATCGGCGCAGAGATTATTCAGTTTGGTATAAAATTCATCAGTTGTCAGCTGACTATAAAGCAACAAATATTTCACTGATGCGGCTTTCAACAATATGCAGAAGTGCCGTTCGCTAGCCAATCATGAAAACACATTCTCATATTGCTGTGTTATGGTCGTTCCATATTCTCTTGAATCATCTGTAGAATCAACATTAATATTGGTAAACATTAAGCTGTTTGATGCAAGTGTGAACATGACGTGATTTTTTCGTATTGAAACGTCAGAGAGTTGAAAAAACATTGTCCACGTTGATGAACATTTCTCACCCTTTGTGATATGGGACATTAGATGGAAAGTATGGTAAACATAGCAGGAACAGCAAGGAAATAAGGAAGGAAAAGTGTGGATGAGACAAACTGTCGTGTAAAGAGGCCAAGGAGAATGGGTAAAAGAAAATTCATGAAGGTTTTCGGGCGTCACACCAAAGTCGAACGGTTAGCAGATCTCATGAATGGCCGCGTAATGTGAATGAAGCTCCAGTGACCTAGTTTGGCAACCACCCCTTCGACACGGCCTTTCCTTCTCATTCGCCCTCTTCTATCCACTTCCTCTGCCCGTTCACAGTATATACTTCCCACTTTTTGCCAACTTCTCTCACCCCGACCATCCTCGAACGCCATCCGAGCCCTGATGCAGGCATATTACGTCAGTGACAGGTTATTGACTGTGAATCATACATAACGATTCAAATCAACCGCAACGACTCATAATTAAAAATTCCATAAGTGTAATCTCTATAGTTCAAAGTGATAGAAGAATTTTCTTCGATATCCGGATCATTCAGTCCTGTTATCATTTTCTCGTATATCATTCAATTTTTTGCTTCGAATTTCCAATGGATTCTGTCAATAAAAACCCTGGCATGTTGCACATGTAGAATGAAACTTTGCAGAACAGTGAAGGAGAAAAAGGACGACCGTTATCATCAAATTTTGCAGATTCAAAGCAATTAAATGAAAATAGGCAGTAGCGACCTACTTTCGGAAATTCATCCCCGACCTATCCTACAATATATATCCTACCACATTACCATCACCACTAGCATCACCCTCCGTCCAAACCGTTTAAACATTTCCCCGTTCTATTGCGATTTGAACGTGGTTCGCGTGTGCATCGTTAAGGCATGGAATGACGTCATTGAGCGTCGGGCATCGAACTCCCGTTCGTGGGGTGCATCGACCTGAAACCCCAGTTGCCTGCCTAGGCGTCCCGGCCTTACATCATTCCTCTCTTGCGCGCTCTCTCACTTGTCCCGTTTGAGGATCTGTGCCGAGGACACTGGGCTGGCGATTGAGAGGGAGAATACGTGAGGGATCAAATACATTTATGATGGATATAGTACACACATGTATTTACAGAGTTACATTAGTCCAACATACACCATGATGATTATTCATGATTAGAAGTTTACACGTCTTGTTTTGGATACGAGAAAAAAAGTAATGAAGGAATGAAATTTGTGGGATAATGATGTAAGTCCCTTCCTTTAGAAATATTAGTTAATGCATTTATGATTTTTTGTTATGGACGGACCTGGATGTTGGAGTGTGCACTAGGTCGTAGTTTATGGAAGACTTGATGTGTCCATGGTCGAAACTAAAGTCGTATAGAACCACACGACAAATGGAGTGCATCAAACCAGGTGAAAATGAATGGAAAAATGAGATACCCATACGTTCACATGAATTGAGTTCATCGAGAAATACAAATGCGTATAAGGTATGGGATACATAACTGACTTCGATCAGGTCCCGTGAATAAAAATTGGTTTCTCAATATATTTGGAAATTAATACTTCCAAATATTGATTGCTGCAGTATTTTGAACACATAATGGAAATAACATGAAAAGGCAGGTTTAAGGTCATGATATTGAAGAATCGATCACTTGATAATCAACTTTGTATTCATTCGACCTCTAACATTTTACTTGATTGTCAAGAACTTATTCCATATTCCACGAGTTGTACGACTCATCACTGCTTATTTATACTTAATTGCTTGAGATAACTATTTTTTCTCTTCACTGTATACTCCGTACAGAAATGAGAGAGGAATCAACACATTGAACCCGGGATCATCAAAATTCTCCACATGTTATTCTACATTGAATTCGTCAACTGAACCATCCTTTCATATCAGGAATTAGTATGTTGTCAAGAATATGACTGAAACACAAGCTATCACCAGTCATTGACGAAATTGTTCATGGCACAAAAATTCAAATAAAACCTTCGCAAACCCATAAAAATATTGAATACAACCTTCGCAACTTGCATTTTTTGTGAGTCTGAACTTCGAGAAGTCCGCAATATGTATATGTTAATATGGAAAAAAAAAGGCAAAAGCCTTGGGTGTCAGGACTTAGTGCGCGAAGGCCCACGTGTTGTGGCGCGCGCGGGACAATCAATGCAGTGACGTCATAAGGCAATGGACCAATCGGCTGGCAGCTCCATTCAACCCGCCAACCTCGGACACCTATCTTTACAGTGGTAACACACTGAGTTCCGTCAGACTTCGTTCGACTGCAGTTCCGTCCCGACCACTGAATCGCGCGGGCGGCGGACCAAGAAGCAGCTTTCGAAGTCTCATGATTACTTCGTGTCAGTATTTTTCACACTATTATCTCAATTTTCCGAGATAATCAATTTTTACTCAGTGTTCAATTGAGTCGGTGGAGTCGAGGTATAAATGAATCGGGGAATTGTCCGTCAACGAATTATTGCAATTGACTACAAGAACACTCTGGTCATACTTTCGGATATTTTTGTTTTTTATATGTCGACACGATGTGAAACTGAATCGTTTAGAACACAGAAGTTTAGAATGTGAATTGCAAAGATGAAAGGTAAGTGCGGATTAAAATAGGAAAACGAACGTTCTGCCTGAATTTTATGAATGACGAACTTCAACTTTATGTGCATGAATGTGTGTCAATTACTTTTGCACGTTCGATCTGTTTTCACTTTCTGATATATATCTTAGAGCAATGCTAAAATTCAACTATTTTCATTTGATTTTGTTCATCATAATCAAGCATTATAATGTCATGAATGATTATTTCACTAATAGGTGAAGACAATTTATTTGTCCATAAACAAAAGAGTGAGTTGTTTGAGATCAAGAGCTTTGCTATTTTCACTCGTACAGAAACCACGTGTTTTTCTGTCCAGCCCAAACACACGCCCACGTTCATATTCAGCCCACGCAATATATTCAGATCTCGACAGACGGAAATCCGCCCACGTTCGGGGGAATCTCTGCCACTGATACAACAATTCACGATATTTCGTCGACAGATGCAGTTTCAAATATAACTGAATTCCCATTAATTTTTTTTCTACAATTTCTGAATGTCTTTTGAGTCAAAAAAAATGTTGATGCGAATCACCAATTCGAAATTGTTTCGAAAGTTCATACCGATCACTTCAATCATACAATCCGAAGTTGAAAATTATGTATCTGTTCTTCCAATTCCAGAATTTTCTCATCTAATGAAAAATAGAAGGTGATAAATTGTTTGGTGGACATTGCGCCCGATTAATCAGGTCAAAACATGACAAAAATCGTTCCCTCGACCTCGGAGTCCCGTTTAATGCACCCCTCCTTCTCCTCTAGAATGCACGTCATGTTGGGGGAGGTAGTGACGTCAGCCGAATGCGACCACCCGATTGGCCAGTCGAGTGTTTGTCGCTCTGACGTCACGCTAATATTTTGTTCCTCATCCTCACACGGATCTATGTTAACGTGTAGTTTCTTCCTCGCACGTATTCACCTGTATATACATAGAGTATAAACTGAGTACGTATGATATGTATTTTATACTAATACAATATCACCTCTATCGTGCCTGCTCGAAAGTGTAACCGAGTTCATAGTTCCAGTTTCCCAAGGCTGTATGTCTTGTGGAGACGCTGAGCATTATCTTTTATAGATAAATTTTCATTTTAGTGCATTTGCTACATTTTCGTCCTCTCACTCCGAATGCGACCGAGAATGAAAAAAAAGCTCTCTTTTTCTTTTTCATCTCCTCACGCATTGGGCCCAAATTTCCCCATTGTCCCAACATAGTATTGATAAATATCAGATTATTTCCGATTGAGGCTTTTGAAGGAAATCATTTTCCTGTCATTCCAGTAATTTCAATAAGTTGTAATGTATTTATGGAAATAAATCCACTTAATTCCTTCCAATTATGTAAAATCGCACAAATGAATAAATTCATGTGAATGCACGGAGCTGTGTCGTTTTTCATCCCTTCTCCATCTTCATTTTGAGGGATGACGCGTGGTCAATCTATAAATAAAGTCCCATTGAGAAAGACCGCCAATGGGGAATAGAGAACGCAACATGACCCGGTGACCTGCATTCGCGTCATTCACAATCCGCTGTCCTCCATCGTCTCCGCCCGCGCAACTTGTTCCGGCACCTAGCGTGGCGCATCTCTCATTTATCACTTTACTGCAACACTGTCCCAATACAAGGACGAACAACACATTTAAGGCAAAAAAATGCCATCAATAAGAAAAGTATTTGCATTGCGCTATCATGAAACAGACGCTTCGGTACTACCAACTGAATCGAATCAGAGCTGTTCAGAACATTCCACGAGGTTCATACTTGGAACACTAGAGTTGCGAACTTTCGATCCTGCAACACTTTTTGTATTGCTTCATGGCCAATGAAATCCTTTGATGATATCGCGGTTGAAGGTAATTAACGAGGAAGAGGATAAAATTGGTGACAGATGATGAAATACAGGTGGTGATTGTGGCATCGGTGTACCATACGGTTGCCAGGCAACACCAACCTGGGTCAATGGGGTACGTGAGCTCATGAAGAGAAACTGGGTCAACCTTTGAGACTGTTTTTCTGAGGGTTATGTCTCCCCCTAATAAATTTGTTGACGCTTCAATGCCACATATGAATATTCTATTTGTGATATTTGTTTTGGTCAATTATTCCTGCACTTCGGTACTTTATCACGCGTTATGAATTTATGTCGATCCGGAGCATTGACATTGATACGTGAAATAACTCTAATTAAGGAAGGAGGCAGATTTAGATTTTACGGATTTTCCATCATTTGATCATGAACTCGTGGATGATTAATACAACATTGGTATGAGCAATCGATTTTCGAACAATTAGGGAGAACACAAGTGGAAGCTAAATTTACAAAGTAGCGTGGCCTTGACGCATCTTCATAGTCATATTCCTCGCTCACCGACCTCAATATCTATTTATAGGGCGAATACAATTTTTTTCATTCTTCATATGAACAACCCGTGCACACTAATTCAAGTATTTTCATGAGTACATAGTGGATTCATAAATAATTTTTTCCTCCTGAACTTTCAAAATCCATTAACGGAATCAATTTCAACCTCTTCAATCCCTGAAAATTAAACATATCAAAATAATTGAGTTATTCAATGACTCACTAATTCAAGATTCTTTCATCTGTATATCACTCCACAAATTGTGTGACAATCAAAATCATCCATTAACATTAAAGGAATATACAAACTTGATTCGAAGAAAGTCGTTAACCTCATGCTCCTCTCAGCCTCCTATATATCGCAGATGCAAGCTGGAGTTCACTGGCCTTGCGCAAGCGCAATATTCTCTGACGTCACTGGAAACTTGACGTCATTAAACCACCCTCTACAGTATCCTCCCTGGTGCCCTCCATTCTCATTTAAACATCACAGTCGAGCTAGCTGATATCAACCCCTATGAATAAGGGAAATCGACGGAATTCCATAAATTGTTATAAGTATTCAATATTGTTCAATAACATTTTCGATTTATACACCTTTCCATTTTTAGGTGTTTTTTTTCTCGTGACAGTAGTCCATTTGCTCAACCATTCTGTTAAATAAGTTCAAGTTAACAGTCGATAATGGCAATGTGAATATACTTGGAAGCCGGTAAAAGTACGCAAGGTAATATCGTGTTGGAAATACAGTGGAGGGTATTACCTGTCATTGCAAAAGGTAATGGTAACTCGGGTATAGCACTTGGAAGGGTAAAATGTTCTGCGATACGATCCGATAGCTAATGTATTATTGAGAGAGTATAGAATACTGTGATGTTAAAAAGTATTCATTTTCTTTCAGTGTGCTATTCGAATTGTCTGATCATCATGTCTCCATGCATTTCCACCCAGTTTACATAGTTTCGAAAATTCAACAACAGAACCATTCGACTTTTACAATACCCCTTACACATTCTTCTCGATTGCATGTGCATGTAGTAATTTCATTTCTGTGCATCTATTGAATATTCTCTCGCACATTCATATCAGTTTTATGACCTTTCATATGGCACGTTTATGAACTTCACTCTTATTGCAAATTTACAATATTAAAATGGTTGATGCCATCATTTTTTCATCAAATTTGCCTTGCATTTAATCGTTTATTTGACTTTTTTGTATATTTGGATGATGGTGGTAAGATAAAAATTGGATCAGATGTCGATCCAAGCTTTGGGGATCACGCATCCAAATCTATGAGTGTGAATTTATTCGGAAATGTTAATTGAAGATGAATTGATGAAAAATTTATGAATGTGACAAAATCACTGTGATGATAAAGATTCGTGCTACGCCAATGAAATGTGCATGGCTTCTTTTCGAGGAGTGGGCAGTTGGGATTAATCCATTTTACTGTTCGAAGATTTAAACGGCTTCCCATGCAACTCTATACCATATGTTATTTGGTCTGTATAGCGTTTTTAAACCTTCTACGAGTATAATACACCTCTGCTACAGTAGGAAAAAAATAAAAAATTAAAATAGAATAATTTCATTTTCCTATTTTTCTCGCTTGTTTCTGTTTGAATTGATCCGCATATAGAAACATCGCAATTGTTCATAGCTGACATCATTTATTTATTGATTGTAACAACAGCAATTTAATTTGTCATTTTCCACATGCCGGTCATGGTAGGTAGATTTTTTTTTAACGTCTTCTTGCGTTAACAGAAGAAAGCCAACAAATTCCTGGACACGGATTCCATGAAAACGAACCGATGGCACTGAGGAGTAATGGGAGACACAAAAAGCCCAGCCACCTCCTGAGCGACTTCATATGAAATATATTGTGGAATACAATAGGCAAGCCGTCTTATGTTTCTGTCTTATTTCATTGTACAATTGCGATATGAAATATGACATAAACTTAAGGTGGTTCCCTATATAATCATCATGATGAAAATTCAAACGATCAAAGGTATACTCAACACAACGATTATTTTTCATGAATCTATAAATAAGAGAAAAATAGACGAGTGTGCATTCAGTAGTGGAAGATGAAGTTGTGTCAGGCTAATGTTATGCCAATGCAAGCGTATGTGAGCAATCAGATGAGAGAGAGAAAGAAAGGGCGAAACAGAATGACGAAGCCGATGTGGGGGATGCCTAAGCCGAATCCTAACAAGTGTCGTGGAGCTTACTCGGGTAGCATTACCCCGGTCATGGTGGAAGAAAACACACGCGCTATAGGAAACGGGTATACCTAGTCGTCCCCTACATATTCTTCTTCTTTCACTTCTTATTCGTATTATTATTACCAGTGTATAGTACTCGCATTCCACCCTTATTAGATTCGATTCAAGCACGCACGAGGTAAAATTATTCTCACCACAAGTCACAATATTGTCTACAATGAAATGTTCAATATCCCCAAATTTTTCTTCATTGCAACAATATGCGCTTTTCGCTCTCATATTGGCACCAAACTTATCGAATCAACAAAATATTTATCTTACAATCATTGGACAAATTCCACATTACAAATTGAATAAGAATTTATATATTCTGTTTGATGTTCTCAATCACGTGGGAGTGTTGTATAGAAGAAGGGTGTGTTGTCAACTCAAACGAGAATCAATCATTAATTGATGATAATTAATAGTAGGTGATATAATATAGATAATCGATTGTTGGATAAAAAAATTCCTCAGATCTGAATTATGAAATTTTCAATTTGTGTCAAGGAAATGTTGGTTCAGATCCTATTAAATGTTCCGTTGGTGGGGTTAATAATTTGAATTCACTATATGTAGTATTGAATCTTATTGTTTTTCGTAATAGACTCTTGTGTCATGTCCCCACATTCTTAAGGGTTCACCTATGTATGTTATGCACAGATAACGGTATAAACACTGATGATTCCAAAATCCCTTGGGCGAATGCAAAGTTGCATAAGAGTTACTGTTTCGCTAACCACGGAATGAAAAAACAATGAATATACCAATGATGTCATGTGAAATTCATGATACAGAATACGCAGAGCGACATGAGAATACGAGTTGGGTGATGCGTACCAATTAGATTAATAAATTCGCTATGAATTTTTAAATGATCCAATTAAATGAAATATCACGAAGAATCGAAAAGTGAGAGTATAGAATGAATGTATTATTGATATATATATAAAACGGTGGTATTGCAGCTCGAATAGTTATTTATTGTGCCCTTATTTCTCAAGATACACGTGTCTTGCGTTTCTGGTATCGTTCTCTTATTGGTGCGCACGACAGCAAGACATCATTGGATTGGTCAATGGATTAGTTTACCACGTGGGGTTGCAGTATATAACTGAGGGAAAAATGTCAAACTAACCACAGTTGTCGTAGGATAGTCGTGAGCGTTATATTATAGTGATGATTTCTTACATTTCAATATGTTTGTGCAGTGGAATAAACAAGAAAAATATAATTCGGAATGAAAACATTCAGTCAATGAATGGATAAGAAAATGAATAAAATCTAGAGCATATACAGTCCAATCGAGATGAAATGATTTTTGATTATTTCGTTATAGTGAATTAGGACGTGGAATTTGATAAAATTGACAGTGTAAATTACTTCTAATTACCAATTGCATCACAATTAGTCGTTGGATTCACAAAACAGTTTTCTCGCAGTCAAATGAACGTAATATGAATATTTTTTGAGCAAAAATCTAAAAAAGGGAAAAAGTTTTCGCAAGTTCCAGTTGAGATCTGCTAGTTATACCGCACGTCAGAATTCGATCATATATTCACACTGACATGACGAGGACAGTAGGCTAAGGTAATGGTATTCTACACCGGCACAAATTCTGAAATCGAATGCTATGAATTTTCCATAAGTTTGAAACTTTTCGCTTGGGCTCAATAGAACGTCCAGATGTTCTTTCCCGGAGGTTTTTACCGCAATATATGATAAACATTCATGTCCAACTACCGATGACATCAATAGAACCTCAGGTAATGTCATCAGGTGGTAATAGACTATGCTATCGTAGATCGATTTAGATCATCAATACTGTATAAGCGAATTATTTCTAGCAACGCCCATGAATGCCATAACGTTTTTCATAGAGTGTTTTTTCATCAAGTAATGATACTATTTGTCGGTATGCATTGATGTGTCGAGAGCGATAAAAATGGGCCTTAATGCAGCTGCTGGCCACTGCACAAGATTAGACATAAGACTCTTGTGCGTGTGACAGCGGCTATGGTGGGGCTTCGTTCTTACATCGATTCAAATATATTCAAAGCGATTATTGTGTGAATAATGGTGATAAAGGGGGAAAAGAGGGGAAAATATAACTAACAGCGAGAAACCCAAATTGGAGGAAATG
Source organism: Meteorus sp. PSUC_FEM 10030008 (assembly GCA_018881525.1). Classification (NCBI taxonomy): domain Eukaryota; kingdom Metazoa; phylum Arthropoda; class Insecta; order Hymenoptera; family Braconidae; genus Meteorus; species Meteorus sp. PSUC_FEM 10030008. The sequence continues at coordinate 22,401 of JABMBR010005329.1, forward strand.
CAAGAAGACCTATACTCATGGCGAACAGACTACTGACTCATTGGTTTCAGACACTTGATACTTCAATATCATACTCAATGTTGAATAAATAATTAAAGAATAACGATATGAATGCATGAAGAATATTGCAATTCACAATATCTGGATTATTCACTGAAGGAGTTGTATATGAGTTTTTGTTCTTTCATATAATAACAGGCTGCGCAAAGAACTGGTGAATCAATCGGAGTCGTACCAGACTAGCCGATAATAATTATAAATCATTCACCACAGAATATAATGCTTCCGTTGGAGAGCGAGAGGTCAATGCGATAGATATCCATCATTTATTCTATATGACCCGTCGACAGTTGTCTTTAGTTGTTCAAATAAATATCAAGACTATAATTTCAAACATTTCATAGACGTCAATGGAAATATTCTTTAGCATTTGATTCTTGAGAACCTTATTCGTCTGTCATACTACGGTGTGTACTGACCTGAAGGATCGCCAATATGTTCATGAGAGAGAATGTCATTTTTATTGAAGGATTCCGAACAGATATTAGTCGAGTTCTGTGGAAAAAGGGGGATGAGCGGCAGATGCATATGCTCACTTAAGCTTAAGTTCAATAAAATGATTCAGGATGTTCATAGTAACGTATAATAATGTGATTTTACAACGATAGATATTTCATTTGATTGAAAATTCGATTAACTGATTGCACGATAAAATTTGTTTGCGGATAACTATCCACAATCCGGGAGCTGCTAAGGGAAGGAGTGAAAAGAAGTGGAAATTCATGAAAAACTTTGAAATTGGCTCAAGATCTCATGACTCTCTTTTTTATTCAGAACTAAGGTACAAAATATTTTTCTTTTTTATCATATAGGTTTTCCGGACAATATATTGTGATATTTTAGGTACACACATATATCAAGTATTTCATGGATTGTAATAGTGACACAACAGTGAGAAACGATACTTTTCATGCATCTATAAATATATTTCTTCTCGTTTTCACAAATATTTATGTACTGGGCTCGTTCTTTAAGTAATGATCAATACGAAAATATATTCGTGATCTGCCGGAATGTTTGAGAAAGATTCTTCCATTTCTACATTCAATCCGATATGTATTCTAACATCGTCAACAAAACTCAAATAAGAGATTCATTTCATATTTGAGACTCTCATGTACTCATGTCTCGTACTCTAATCTCCTTTTTCATCTGCTTCCCAACACTCTATCATCGCGATCACAGTCTTCATCATTGATATTTTTGTACCAGACTTTCCTCGAAAAATTTCTTAATCATTACACAAACTGGAATCACGGCCCGGATCCATCATCGGCATTCATTTTCATTGCGAAACAATGTATGGGTTTGCAGTCAGTACCATCACCAAGACATAGCACTGTTTCGCCATCACCTAAATCATGTTTCCCTATTATTTCCGGCGTGGAATATGTTAATCCGCAAGTCTCTATACTGTCACTCCCACTGTTATTTGCTGCATCATGGAAAAATTTGGTAACGTATGGATTTTCAATTTTTTCTTGCACCTGAATGGGGAAACAAAGTTATTTCTACAATATTTACCTATTCTTTTGCTGTTTAATCTCCTTTGACAAATGATAGTTCTCAATAATGTCAATGCTCTGCCATTTAATAACTCAGGCTCGACCCGCAAGCTCTGTTTCAAATGATAAATTGCACCTGTATTATTTCCCTTTGTGTGGAGCAGTGACCCGTACAAGAAATTGGTCAGGGGCTGTAGTAGAAAAATGAAAATTAATAATGCAAGCAATCTCATATCGAAATGCTATAAATTCAGCATTCGCCTGAACGTTCTATCGTTGTGGGAGTGAATTTATTGTTTATTCACCTCGACTGAATTGACACGAAGAGCTTCTCTAGCTGTTCTCAGTGCCTCATCGATAAGACCAACTTTATGACTAATAGATGCAATACTGATCAGAGGAACGTCTTTAAATCTACTTGGTACGGAATTCAACGCTAACTGTAGACAGTCCAATGCATTTCTCGGTTTTCCTACGATACGCCAATGTAGAGATGCTAGCATAGATAGGACCCAAGGCGCAGCAACTTTCTATCGATAATATCGATGTCCCAATTAATAAATTCTCATGAGTACAATGAGTGTTAAAATATTTCTCACCGATTTTGTAGCGGTGAGGATTCTCTGCCCAATTTCAGCCAGTTCTGCATCCTTCACCAAATTCGCGAGGAAAGACGTTAGACTTCGATCCGGTATATTGCTCAGAGTCGTTGCTTTAATCAAAGACATTGGGAAGAATTTCGTATCGTAGGTTTCTGGTGATTGACAAGTTGGTGGATACCATGGTAATGTATGTTCCTTCCCAGGTTCCATTCGGATGAGTTCATTTACGAAAATTTCCGTTCTAGATTTCCCAAAAGTTTGTCAATAATGAATAATGTGAAACAGAACATGATATTCTAGTCATTCGAATCTCTTCCGAAAGATTGTTGGTTACTCACGCAAAACCTTTATTCTCAGGCGGTAAATACACAGGAATATACTGCTTTGAATCAGGTAAGAGTAATATTTGTTTATCACAATCAGCTGCATCTGGCCAATGTTTGTTTTCAAAGTCTTTTTTACTCTTTTTTATTTCAAAATTATGATATTTCGGTTTAGAAGTTGGCTCCATGAACACTGTGAAGAATTCTGGATTGTGCTCATTCAATTCATTTTCTGCGTCCCTTAAACGGTCTGTTTTTGCTGTAAAATGGCGAGGGATTTGTTCAAATTTCATTCATCATTCACATTGATTTATGAGTAACCAATCACTTACTCAATAGAACTTTTGAATTCGTCATACGATCATTGATCTTTTCAACTTGATTCTCAACATTTTTCAATTGTTCTAAACTAGCACCAAAATCGATTAGTAAATTATGTGCGAATACTTGATTGTCGCTAGCAATTTCACATGATAACATGGCATCGTCACCATCGCGCTGCATACACGTTTGACCACGTGTCGCTAAAAGTGGTCCCAATCGTTGTGCACGAAATATTGTGAATGGTGTTTTCATTCTCTCACATAATATTTTTTCCTCCAACTTCAACCATTCCGCATAATTTTTTTGTTGTGCGTGCAAATCAGTGACTATATCATCTAATCTCCTTGAAAATTGAAGTGGGTGAGTTATCATTCAATAGCAAGTTGCCAACTATTTCTCAATTATGTATGTTTACTCACTTGTGCAGCGCTGTCAATGCATCAGTGACACTTTGACAGCACATTATAACAAATTTTGCTTGTCTCGCTTGTTCCATGGTTGGAGTTAATCTCAAGGAATTATCATAACACGCCACCGATCGATTGAAATCACCCAAGATGGCATAAACATGACCCAATGCAAGATGTTGATGACTCTGTTCCGGTGCATAATCTATCGCAGCATGAAGAACAATAGCTGCTTCAGCTGAATATTTTGCGGCATGAAGAATGCCGCCAGTTGTCAATAATGGGATATCACGGAATTCCCTTCGATAGAAGTTTGATGTTTAGTTCATTATTCCAGAACTGCAGTGAAGGGAAAAAATAGGGAACGCTCTTACCTTGGTGCTGTCACAACGGCTCGTCGTGCACATTCAAGCGCATTATAAGCATCACCTTTCACTCGCCAATAAATTGCAGCAAGATTTAGATGTAACCACGATGTGCTATTTCGTTGTAATCCATAGGCGATTTGATGGCCAAATTTATTTATATCAGTTCCAGGTGGTAGATATTTAATCAAACCTTTTTCTTTATGTTGCGTCAAATTTTTCCGATTTCGCATCGCCTGCAAACGATAATGTCCAATCAATTGTATAAGCACCTATTGATTTAGCACATTAATCTTTTCCTCAATTGATTCAAGTGTAACTCTTACACTGAGATGCTCGAAAGTATACATGCTGAAGTCTAATGGAAAAGTTTTTTTGCAATCTGGTAATTTATTTTCTTCATCTTCCGGAACGCTATCGAACAAATAGTCTTTCTGCCTGTAACCGAAAGAATCGCGCAACTCTCAGCATGATGAATAATTATCATATCAGGAATAAAGCCATCAAATCCCGACGTATCTACAGTTCCATTAGAATTGAACCGCAGGGACGACACTCACATTACACCTCTCCTGTAGCTACCGTCTGAAGCTACGCTTGCATAAAAATCAAAATCCTCCAATAATTTTCCGCTTGATATACATTCGGGATTCGATGATTGCAACCACGAGTCCACATCACCAATCGAATTTAACACAGCGATTTGACTGTCAAGCGCTACTTTCCTTGTCATTATTTCATCATGCAGTGTTTCAACTGCAATCATTCGCTTCTCTTGTTCCAGGAATGCTGGTAAATCATAAGGTCGTTTCATTTGGAATACCGAATCCAACTGCGGAATACACAATGAAATAATAAAAAATAATCTTGTTTATCAACATATAACGTAGCTTCCCTCACGTCTCTTCTCTATCAGTAGAATATTTATGGGTGAAGTCTAACCTGAGGTTGTATTCTACCATTCTCAGTAACAACCCAATGTGTTGTCGCTGATATCCCAAGTATTGCCTCGAAAAACATGAGGAATATCCTGTTCGATCGAATTTTCGTCATTGTGATTCTGATTTTTCATTAATTTTCTGTATCACACTGTTTATTCGGACGATCGGCATGTGAATATTTCACTTATCGGTCTCTTGTCAACAATGAGATTGCTCATCATTATCACTATTAGTGCAAATATGTGATATATTTATACATGGATTGATGTACTTTCATCAGATTATCATTACACAGTGAGGATGAACTGCGGAAAATCGCGCGAAAACAGTGAACACCGTCAATACTATCCACTGATACTCACTAGAAAATTGCTAGGAAACTGAATGCAACATTATGTGGCTCATTCAGGTGTATAACTTGAGGACATAGATAACTAGTCTACCCATGTATATGCTCACAGTTCGATATTCGAGGTTACTAGGAAGGGGTGCCACGAAACTATTCGAATGAAGTTTGCGAATAACAGTTGTACAAATATAATAAACGCGTACTCATAATTTCGCTGATGGTTATTTGCCACCTAACCTCAATACTCAGCCACATTTATGTTATAGGTTAAATGAATTTGGGCGCGGAAGATATCTGTATTCAAATTCTTTTAAAATACAGAAGACAATTCCCAAATAATGTATTTTTGCAAAATATATAGAAGCATCAACAGATTCGTGATGTGAAAATTCGGAAAATTCCAGAAGCAAGTCGACCAATGGGATTTGTTTGAATCTCCCACTTTTTCCCAATCTATCAATTGATGAAGAGCGCCAAATTGCTCAATTTTCTATATTGTTAATACCTTACAAGGAATTCAAGGGATGAATCAATGAAGAAAATGATAATTTGTGTAGAGCTTTCTACATTGATTTGTGAAATTGATCATAATACCACCTCAAAAAAACACAATAACTCTTATGGATGATACATAAAATATTTATTTTGATATGAACGTGCCGTGTACAATATAAGTTGTATACATCCACATACAGAAGACATTAAATGTTAAAATAAAAGTGTATTGGTAAAAATAATCGCACAACAGATGATAACATCAGCCGATCAGTTCAGTTTTATTTTTTTCTGTTTTTATTCAATCACAGACATTAATGTTTAATGCCTCAGGGTAGGCCTATATAAAAACGCATCACCGTCACGCGCAAGCGTCAGTATCTAACTAACAAACCTAAATATCACAGTGAAAACAGGTGTTCACACTTTTTCAATCTTTGCGAGAAGAATTATCAGAAGCATTGTTCGACTATTTTAATTGATAGATAGCAGAAGAAATAGACAGTGAAGAGGAAAGTCCGTGAAACTCTCTGAAAATGAATCTTGTACGACAAAACTTTCATGCGGAGTGTGAATCAGCACTGAATAAGCAAATCAATATGGAATTGCATGCCAGTTATGTTTACCTGTCAATGGTACGTTATGAAGCTGACAACTGTGAACTATTATTTCATCAACGTTTTACTCATTCATTGACGATTATTATATAATCTTGTCATTATCTTCTAGGCATATTATTTCGAGAGACATGATGTGGCCTTACCAGGATTGCAAAATTATTTCAAAAAAGCTTCAGATGAAGAGCGTGAACATGCTATGAAATTCATGAATTACCAAAACAAACGTGGTGGTTCTATTTTTTTAACTGATATAAGAGCACCAGAACGTAATAGTTGGGGCACAGCACAAGAAGCGATGACCGCAGCATTAGAATTGGAGAAATCAGTCAATACGGTATGATCACCCATCATAATTATTTTATTATTCCTTGTTGGTATAGAAAGCAATGATTTGCAGTTTAACGATGAATGAAATTTATTTCAAATAATTTTTTACGTATAAGACTCTAATATTTAATATAAATCTCAGCATTCATATTGGGGGTGTAACTCAGTGGTAGAGTGCTCGCTTCGCATGCGAGAAGTCCTGGGTTCAAATCCCAGCTCCTCCAGAAATATTTTTTATTTTTTCCAATCAACTTTTTCTTACTAGAGTGTAGAATAAATAATCTGTATCAATTTCAGAGTTTATTGAATATGCATGCAGTTGCATCTGGACATAATGACCCCAGTTTCGTGGACTTTTTGGAAACTGAATTCTTGCAAGAACAAGTAGAGGCAATAAAAGAAATTGGTGATCATGTGACAAACCTTAAGAGAGTTGGAGAAGGCCTTGGCGTTTATGTCTTCGATAAAGAATTCCGAGAATAAATCATCCAAGAATCATGAAATACAAAAATATGATGTCAATATTAAATTAGTTGGTCAATGCGATACTTCATTTATGTCATTTATGTCATTATGGTTCGTATTATCATCCACCAAGATTGGTGAGAACAGATAATTCGAAGAAGTTCTGTAAACAATTATTCCGAATTTTATCAATAAAATTTAATGGTATTGAATGAACAATTGAATTCTTCTAAGAGTCGAAATAAGAATTGAAAATTATTCCCGCTAAACGAAAATGTCATGTAATAATGTGAATTAACCTCATTAAATGTTATTATTTCTAAATTTAGTGCGTCGAAAATCAATGTACGATGTTATCAATAATTAAAAAATCTTATCCAAAATTGAAAACACTGATTCAATGTCGTTGTTATGATAAAACCTCTAAAGACAATGATAAAACTGTGCAGCCGATAAAAAATCCTGCAGATTGTGATGGTAGAGCGAGGAAGTGGCCTTCAGGCAGTAGAATCCATTACAAATTCCATCCAGAAACCGAAAATTGTTTCAACCAACAGATTAATGCGGAATTCACAGCATTTTATAATTATTTATCAATGGTGCGTCATCAACAAATATTGCCACGAAACAATTTTGATTGATTATATACTCATTTCGTCTACTAATATGTATTTTCTGTGAATAAGGCTGCTTATTTTGGTCGAGTGGACGTGGCGTTACCAGGATGCGAGTCGTTCTTCATCCAAATGCATGATGAGGAACGTGAACATGCAATGCAATTCATAAATTATGTCAACATGCGTGGTGGACTCGTTAAACTTTATCCTATCCATACACCTATTGATCAAGATTGGAAGTGTCCCCTGCTTGCATTCAAAGTACATAACACAAGGCAAAAAATATATAACACTTCCAATGATAAAATATCCAACTTACTTATCATTTATCTACAATTTTTTCAGGCTGCTCTTCAACTCGAAATTGACGTATCGAATAAACTCGTAACTGCAAATTCAGTTGCAGAAAAACATGGCGATTTAAATGCAAGTGATTACATCGTAACAGAATTTATGGAGAACCAAATGAAGAGTATAAATGAATTAGCTAAATTAACAACTATCCTTTCTGGTATCGGTGATGAAGGGCTCTCACGTTTCATATTCGATCAAGATTTATTATCAAATCATGTATTTCCGCAATTCAATGTTTTCCAACGCAAGAATGAAATTGGATCGAAACCTGAAAAATTTCCGCGTCGATGTATAAAAGAATGAATTTCTCTCATTATCAACGCTAATCGTTCACCTGCCACAGAAGATTACTTGTCAGACAGATTAAACTCTTATCTTGTTTAATTGCGTTCCGGTAAATATTGGCCATCATGAAATAATAAGTATCATAAACGTAAATGCATTCTTTCCAGTATCATATTCATCAACGAGGTCACATTAACAGTGCCATAAAAATTTTTCAATTATCATGCGCATGCGTCTATTCAAAAATCACACATCCATTTTCGAATTCGAATCCATATCCAGTTGAAAAATTGCTCACGGTGCGCCATGCGATCAACGTTCGGTGATAGGATGTTCACCTCATATAGATGTACTTCTCAAGCATATCAGGTAAAACGATTGGATATTCAGTTGGACGCACCATAACCTCTATCATCTGGAACTTGGCTAACCTGATTGGATATTTCTAAAAATTTTCTAGGTTGGTAATACGAGTGGTTCATACTCACTAAATTCGTTAAATCTTGGCGTTGTTTATATTCTTCCTGAGAAATTCAGCGTTTTTCTTCTATTTCAAAACACACATATGATAATCATAAATATTTATCCAATGAGAATCAACTTGTTCATCAGTATTTTGATTCTTCAGACGGGGTAAACGGTATTCTGAAGCATGTACCATTGAAGAAAAAATCACTGCCTCTGGTAAATGTAACCTGTTTGTACATGCATGACTGACATTCACAACTTCACTAATTTTATTCATTATACACCTTTTATCAAAGCTGTTCGTCTTATAATCATTATTTGTCACTTCAATTCATTTTATTGACGATGAGAAAGTATGGTTAATGTCGAATTGCTTTCTAGATTCCGATGCAACCAACGCAACATTGTCCATAACGAACGACCGCCATCTCAAAATGTTCACAAAAGGAAGCAAAAGACGACCGAAACGTGATCAGGATGTTTCACAGAATTCGGACAGTTTTAGTTCTACTATTTTAGCAGGTAGTGGGCCATGTCTGTCACAAAAATCGTCAGAAAGTTCATTCTACAGTGCTGAATCTACAAATTTCACAAAAATAACACAATCAGCACATTCTGGTGATAGCAGTGCTGCTTTCAAAGATTCATCACAAAGTATTACAGATTTTTCAAAAGGAATTGAAAATTCGATAACTGTATCTTGTCCGGTAAATGAAATGTTCAACGAAAACCGAGACACAAAATGTATAACCTCAACGCCAGCTTCGGATAGATCCGCACGTTCAGATTTAGATTTGGATACGGCACAGAATCTATTCAAATCAACAGATCCACATAATCGTGACGCAAACTACAATGTCGGTGTTTCAAACACATCTCAGTCTGTATGTGAAGAGGAGAATTTGCATTTTCTGGTAGGGAATCTTTCAACAACAGAATATGCTGAAGTACCCGAATTTATAAAAGAAATTGTGTCATGGGCTAAAGATATAGATAGAGAAACTTCTAAAGAAGTTACACGTCGACTATCAACTTCTTTTCACCAAGATCCACCGGAATTTGCCAATCGATTGATGACCATAATTGAGGAATCTGATACAAATTATGAGCTAGAGAAATCTGCCGTCACTGTTAATAAAATGGTATCAGCATATTTGAAGCTGTGCAAATATGTGGAAGAGGAATCGATGCCGTCCCTTGTCGATATTTCCACAGTCCGTCATGAACCATCACAGATCGGGTATGGTAATTCATTGCAGAGCATTATAGATCAGCACTTATTGAAAGAAAACACTCCGTCCAATGTAGGTCCAACTCAAAAAAGATTTGGCCCGAAAATTAGTCCAAAAAATCATAGGAAAAAAGCGACGAAGACACTAAGCTCCCCTTTATATATCTCAACACTGACCAGGACAATTGCACCAAATGAAACACCAACGACGTCATCAAATTCAGGATCCACACCAGGTTCTGCCCGTAGTCATAATGATTCGTCATTCACATTCTGGGAAAAGAAATGTATGGTATCGCCACATCAAGAGCGTGGTAACGTTACACCCGACATTACGGATGAAGAGAAATCACGACTTGCGAAGGCAGAAAAACAATTACTCATATTGCAAGCGGCAGAATCGCCGAAATCATCACCCATAAAGACACAAATAAACATTTATAATATTAATTGCGACTTACAAGAATCATCCAGTGAGGGTGACAATTTTTTGCAACATCCAGAAACCTCAATTGATCCGGACAGTGCTTCACATATGCAATCAAGCTATGATGGAGATGATATGATGGAGAGTATCATGTATGAATGGGCTGAAAAACGCAAACGGTGTTATGAAACTGAAAGAACAATTCGACAGATCGATGCTGAATCATCGGAATATCCTACGTCGCCTCACTCATCAAGAAACGAAGCGGCTGCGAAAATTCTTGGATTTCTAAATGCGTTGAGGAATGGTTCAGATTATCAGAATATCCCTGAAAACAATAAAAAAGAACCCCGTAGTACGCGGAAGAAGACGAATAAAACCAAACCTTGTCAGGAATATACATCAAATAATTCGAAGAAAGTACAAAATGATCAACATCTCAATGTAACTATGAGAAAACCAACAAGAACAGCAAATTCGCGTACAAAGTCGCCAACTATTAAGACATCGCGTAAAAGTCATTCTGCGAATGAAATTAAATCTAGAAACACCAATAATTACAGTAAATCGCCAGCATTATCATCACGCCAAGTCGTCCCGAAGTACACAACTGCAATTTCAATCTCACCGATTCATGAGCCACCGATGAGTGGGTCGACAAAACCTACATCTGTATCTCATGTCCAGAAGACTTCTTCACTATCGACACAATCGACCAAAACCCCACGTCCAAAATCACCCAAATGTAAGAGCAATCCAGGAATGATTTCTAAGGATCGTCAGACATGTAAATCGAGCGAGTCAACCGTAAAAAAGCCGACTGTATTGAAAACTCGGCCAGTCTTGAACTCAATAAGCACAACGAAGTCCACAGATCACAAGAAAATACAAGGGTTTACTGTCGATAAAGGTTTCACATTGACATATCTCAATTCTACATCACGCTCACGTTCACCATCTGACAACAATCGAAATAATACAGCTGCAATTAAAACGCAACGTGTGACTAAACCATGTATACCGTCAGTCATGGTAACAAGCGCAACACCTAGCTCGACTGGCAATAAAAAATCGTACCGACCGCGAAAGCTGGTTGAAAAAAATTCTGAGACTACCCCGACAACTAACAGAGATCGGGGTGAAACGGGGAAATTTTTCAATACTCCTGGTAAAACACCACAACCGAAAATAAGATCGAAGCCAATGACATTCTTTTCAGTCGTTGACAGTGAAAGAAAAACACCATTGAAATCACAACTGTTGAGTCAATACTACAATCCGGGTGATGTAAAGAGCCCGGTTGCCGAATACGTCAATGGAACTGATACAACTTTGTTGCAAAATGTTCGTGGAACAAAAAATGAGTTTTTATTGACACCGAAAAAAAAAAAAAAGGGAGGTGAAGAATTAAGATTCAAACTTGCTGCAAAGTACAACACAGCATGGAAATCTAACAAGAATACAATTTTTGATTGCAAGGTAAATACTCATAAACCAAATATTGGACCAAGACTCATTTACTTTTCTGAAGATGTTGAAGGCTCATTCTGAAGTTACTTTTTTCTTTCCACTGAACAGGCTGAATCAATTAGTGACGTGAACACTGAACATACCAACGGATGCAATCTGCCGAGAGTTTCTTATCGCATGCCGTCGTCTGTACATGAGGTATGTTTTCTTAGTTCAATCGCAAAATTCGTATAATTCGCGATTGGATAGTTGAATCAATCTATATTGACTGATTTCGGATAGATTCATGCCAACCCTCAATCCCCTCGCGGTGCTCGTGCGAAACGATTGATGGAAGCAACAGATAGTCGCGTGGTTATTCATCATACTGGTAAGTTTAGACATAACAACAATTGGGAACATAAGAATATGCAAAGTTCAAGTTCACTACTTTATTCATTAATCCGTCACATAATTCTGATACATAATGACATGTTATGTCAGGTCGTGTATTGCCACATGTACAATCGGTGGAGAACCTTGATGTGTCTATCCACGTCGCCAAATCAGCAGAAAAAAAAAAATTTGTGATTCGAGCGAAAGATGATAATTCGAAGAAAAGTTAGGTTATGAGTTGAGGGAGGAATGGAAAATATATTGGAGCCTGTAAATATATATGGCATAATTTTTTTATTGTCTACAACGTTTATTTTTGTTTAAAGATTGTTTATATCAACGACAAATTTTTATTCAGCATACATAAAGAAAATTTGTTTATCTCACAGTCCAATATGATGGAATGTGAACAAATAAAAAGTTTTTTCAAGAAACAGCCCCAGTTCCAGAAGTGTTTTTCTCACATATTTATGTGAAAGGCGGGTATCGTATTATACCATACACGTCTCTTATTTCCTTCATTGCATACTGCAAACGTTATCTGTACGACAAAAAAACACGCTGCGACGTCGCAATGATGAACAGAAATGCGGACATTACAATAAAAAAGTCATTCAACAAAATATTGATATCCAACTCATAATTCTACGGAAAAAAAGGAATATCAACATCAAGTGATTCAGAGTAATCGCATAATCGAAGTTGTATTAATTATTGTCAACTGTTTCGATTCAGAAAGACATGATGCTAGAGTCGATACGCGATCTAAATATTCATTGATTTCAATGAAAATGTTTCAGAAAAATGAAAAATATTCGAAAGTTATGAAACCTTGATAATCGTTTTGTTCTGATAATCAGCCGATTAGTCATGATTACACTCGTTAGCATTTGCACACGGTGCGCCATGAATTAAACTCATAGCGTGTGAACAATAGCACACGATCTTGAAAATACAAATATTTTCCAATGCTGACCAATCATCTGCTTCGAAATTAACTTAATCATGTACTGCGCATGACACATAACACCGAGTTGCACACGCCAATATCTGTACACACTGCTCGACATGATGAATGTGGCGGGGAACGATCAATAAATTCGAAGCGGCGGTCGTATACCGGCACACAACGTCTTCAACAATCTACTCAGCAACACTTCATCAAGAGAATACCATTCATTAAGATGCCAGGACCCTGTTGCGATAAATGCAAAGGTAAGTTACTCGTGCTCTTTATTACTCAATAAATGCAAATTTCAAATTTGGATAGACACCCATGCCACTTATGTAAAATATTTTCCATTGGAATGTGCATTATGAGTAGACTATTGCCGTGCGTACGAGTGGCAGCAGGAAAATATGACGTCAGTATAAGTATTATCAGATATGCGAATGATGTTCAACACCAACCGTGAGATTTATCTTGGTTGTTAATGTTCATTGGGGTGTAAATAATTTTCAATAATTCGTTCTCATTTCGGAATTCATACTGATGCACAATTTGTATGAGCCACGTGATGTTCGAGAGCTCATCACGGTACAAATTTTTTTATAGCCAAAACTGTTTGCTCTTCTCTGAATCAGTAGATCATTCCAAAAATTACCCATCTGATAGTACTGCCCTGTATTGTATATTTGGAAATATTTGAAGCGTATCAAGTTATCCCTACCACACAAATAAAATCTCCCAATACTCATGTTAAAAATTGTAATTCAATTATTAATGTATTACAGATTCTTGCAAAGGAGGATGCAAATGTGGTGACAATTGTAAATGTTGCGACGCCGGATGTGGAGGTAAATATATTTCCCCTATCATTGAGACTTACCAGTAATTTTCTCAATTGAAACTGATAAAGTACCGTTATTATTGTGAACATCCAGACTTACGTCTTTAGTATTTGAGTAGTGTCTGGAAGTTATCCAATATCCCAAGATGACAAGCGAAATTCCAACTATTCATTCCTATATACATACCATAACATTTTTTCTGACACGTCTCGGTTCATTGACCGACATGGATTGATCTCATGAACGTCGAGAACAATCTTCTGTTGTACTGGAACGGTAGTGTCCATGCATTCTGAAACACATTGCGAGATTATTGTTCATGTCATAAATACTAAAGTCACCATAGTCTTATAGAACAATCTACTTTACTTATAGAGATACATGAACTAATTAAAACTTTGATTTCATTTTGACCATAATTAATTATTCTTTCACAGACAAATGTGGCTGTGAATCCGGTGGCAAATGCAACTGCAAGTCAGGCTGCTGCAAGTAAAATATTCACCTCGATGCTAACCAACATTCTATATTATACCATGATTTCTGATGGAATGTGGATGGGCGTTTCTTAACCTGGAGCTCATCATGGAGATAATGGAGATTATTGGACAACGATATATATTTAACCTTGAAGAACTTCGAAACCGCAAATGAACAATATAAATTATAGCATTGACAATTATCATGTGCAACAGAATTGAATTAAGTAACAAAATTATAATTCTTCGGCAATGAATAAACAGTATTAGGAATTTATACAGATCTTGTAACTTTATCTCCTCCGAAATTCATAAACCTCAACTTCTAGTGCCGACTCTTACATAGAATTAAATGAATAAACAAGCCACATTTCATTTATTTGTACTATCATGTTGTAGAACTCATCAATATTTGAGATTATTCTTATCACTTCATATCGACAATGTCCCAACAGTCGATAATAACATCCATTGTATTGTCCGGCAGTTACTTACCCATCGGGAACTAACAGAACTTGGTATCGGTTGCTTCACTTTGTTCTACCATCATCTCAAGTCTTGAAGTTATTTGTTCATCCAGAAACTTATAGTCATAAAAATAACTTCGATTGAATAAGTCTCAAGATATGTGATCAATGGAACGTTAAAGTATGTGAAGAGACAGTCATGCTACAAACGAGATGAGGCTTATAGAGAAATTCTCAAGTCATCCTAAATTACCAATGAAAGTTTTCATCCTAGATTAGTTCATGATATTATTCACAGCACGTTGTGGTAATTATTTCCATGTTAAACCATGATTGAACAAAGGTAAGATACTGAAAATCACTTCGTACGCAAGCATCGCATTTTCAATGGGTTCATATACACGAAATGGAATTTCATTCGTGACAGCAAATATTGTCAAATTCACCAACAGTTATATTAATTTCGTTTTCAGCAGTCACAGACATGGTGATATCGTCAATTAGCGAACTTTGACAATTGTTGGTCGGATACATTGTTACTCGTCATATATATATAGGCTCCATATTTGCAACCCACTGAAATTTGCCGGAAGGAAAACATGAACTATCAGATAGTTCTCGTGCGTAGCAATAAATAGGGACTGTAGAGTATGGGAATGAATTTAACTCCACAACGAAATTTGTATCCCATTCGCTACTCGTTTTTCCCAATGTTTTTTTTTCTTCGTCTCCATTTTCTATCCAGAATTTATCACCATGAACACAAAACAACTTGGACTGATAACATAATTTCCTGGAGCTGTAACAGTGGAGACGAAATATTTACTCATCAAAGTTGGTAACTTGGTTTATCATATTCAATTCTGTATGATATGCATCATTACTGAGATGAATATATCGCAACGGCTTGTTATGAGCTGGAGTGGTAGGTTGAAAAGTTTGGTATATTACCATAAAATATATATGTTCTAGATTTTGTTGATTGTAGCAGTCGCTCTTTTTTTTTCTTCAATTTATTTCATCCCTCGTGCTAACCATAAAATGTTTCAGCGAATATCGTGTGTGGATACACAATGAGATATGATACAATGTCGTATGCACGATAGTATGATTAATCTCGGGAGAATTGTTGGTGAAAATTAATTTCTTTTATGTGACGGTATCTGCATTGCAAACAATCATCTTCTCATGTTTTTTTTCCGTTCCCACATTTACTGTTCAATTTATCAGGAATGGCCAGTCTGAAACAACGTTTGATCATACATTCAACAAACAAAGCAGTCATAGCACCATATCACCATTGAATAGCGAGAAGAATTAATGCTTTATGAAATACATCTGATCTTGCACTGCACAGTTCATAAAATAAATTATTCTCATGGATACTCCATTCGAATATGCACATGAATTTATCTCTTCGCAATAATATCTCTTCATATTCTCATTCTACAGATGCTAGATACAGATCTAAATTACGAGCGAATAATAGGATGACAGGTCATCAGTTTGGAAAGAAGAAGAGGAGAAAATAAAAACGTATTGTCTGTATCATTCAACGCATTGGAATGGAATGTGAACCTTCAATTGACGTCTCCGCGAAGAGGAAAATCGTTGCATCAGCATGACGTATATATGTCATAAAATAATTCATTTTACATTGACATAAGATGAAATGGATAGTCAAGAAGAAAATTGATAAAACACATGTTGCCTTACGCAGATTGAATTGCTTTCTTGATCTCTGATTTATTGATCCATTGGATATATTGGAAATGGAAGAGGAAATAGTGATATGAGAATATGTTGATCACAACTCTTATCACTGTTTTGATATACGGATTGGATTTTCCCTTTATCTATCGCAATATTAGGTCAATTCCAAAACAAATATGTGTTGTTGAATCTACATCTTACAGTGGTCGCAGTCAGCATGCACAAAGTTCCGCAGTTCTTTATCTGGGTATGGAACCGATCTGGCGTCCACCCAGCAACACAGGCATCTATACCTCGATAGCTTCTAACAGAAGAACAGTGACAATAGAAGTCGCACAAGTTTCCAATAGACTGGAGCTCGCAATAACATCGAAACAATGTTGACGATGTATGTAAATATGATACTTCTTTTTGAGATTTCTCACAAACCACTAGAAGTTCGTCGTATTTTCTTCATCCTATCTCACAATCTCACCGTTTAATTAGCCCCATTCATTGATTCCATTAATAAACGCCAAAAAAATTTGGAATTTATACATCAAAATGATGACACGAGTAGAGGGTTGACAAAACTAGTTTGCAATCTATTTACGATTGGTGACCTATATCCATCTTCAGCATAACACGTATTATGACTGTTGAAAATTTATCGAACATTACCATATTTTGGCATGTTGCCAAAAAATTAGATCGAGTATGCATCAGTAACCTCCATCAGCATATCAACGTTCCATCCATTTGTGATTATAATCTCCAGAGAACATCATTGAGTAACGAAAAGCTTCTCAATTTACTGTTTAATCCGTCATTCACATGACCTCGGCGGCCCAGAATCTTGGTAGAAAATTCTTCACATAGCGATACCGCTTTTTGCTTGACATCACGTGTGTTGTGAACGAATTCATCATCTCATACATCACCCACGTTTCTATTTAGACATGCGAAGAAGCATTGACATAAATTTCACAATATTTTAGACACGAACAACTAGAAAATGAAAGAACAAATAAACACAGACAGCTATCAACTGATATCGCCCCGGAGGATGAAAAACGATGATTTTTTTTACGTATTAGCACTTCTGGCGCAGTTATTTAATTACTGTACATTTTGCTGTTTCTTTTCCTCTTTTCTTCAGCGGGAAACCTCAGCTGCTTGTGCCGAAGTGTCATTAATGAATTACTGGTTAGATGACCCACTTTCGTGATATTCCATGTCACGTTTCATTCTGTTTAGCAGAACGAATATACAACTTCGCCATTGTACTGTATCGACCGTCGTCAAGATATCTAACGTTTTCCCTATATGTGAATTGCCAATATACAAATACTTTCCACACTCATTTATACTCGCTACCATTCATTCGTGAATATCAGCTAATTACATTCATTCATTTCAACATTTTCGTGAGGGTTATATCGACATTGCAAAAATAGACTCCCTAGAACATTAACAGTGTCCAAGTTTCACTTTTGAAATTCAAACACGTAATGTCAATACAAGGAGTCTTCGAAATTCTGTAGTAGCGGTAGTGATAAGAAAGATAAAAACAGAACTATCCAGTAAACACGCAGGCACAAACAGCTGGGCTGGCGGGCATTGAGGGTCACATGAAAAATTCGCAGATTATCAAATGTCTGATTACAGATAAAAATGGAGTCAACATGAACACCTGAGGGCTCAAACAACTATTTCAGAAGTTTCCATCCGAGTATTTGGGAATTGGGATGAGTTCAAATAGCAGAATAATAGTTGAAAAGATTGCAATACTTCAATGTAACAAAATAGATTAGAAATAAATGTCAAGAGAATTTCACAAGTTCAAGTGAATAACTGTGACAGATGATTTATTGTCGTGAGATATATGAAGTATTGGACATCGTATTCTAGATCTAATGCATAATAAGCAGAGATGCCCGCAGATAATCGCGTCTAGAGCTCAAGGGTGTCCCGGGGGAAGTTAAAGATGTTGAATTGTGAGAGCAGTTGATAAAAATTTCGAGTTGAGTGCGTTGAATTGTTTAACTAGAATTATTATTATTGAATACTCTAATTTCATTAAAACTTTCAGTGAAGTTGGGGTCACTAACTAGTGCGAGCATATCTATCTATGTACCTTCTTCAAAGCCATCACCATATTGTCGTTCCCCATTTATTCTATGTTCGAGGACACTCAGTTCATGCTTATCGTACCGAAGTTGGTGAACTATATTTAGATTCTAAAAGAGAACGTGGTTGTTTTTAGTGATGTGGCTTGAACACAAATGTTACATTTTCGGGATGATCTTAAAGACGATAGCACGAACTGGTGCCGACTGTATTTTCTGCTCAATGATTGTTCTCCCCTAATTCATTGGGGTACGACTTTGGACAGTGTTCTGAATTGTTGTTATAGATTGAATACCGAGCAAATTTTTTTGTATAGTGAACAGGGAATGTTATTGTCCATGGAAGCATCTCACTGCGATAATTTCCTCGGCAGATATACGAACAATCGGAGGATGTGATATTGTCGCACAGAGTCTCGATGAATAAATAAACACGTAAGCTTCCGACATCATGTTTTTTTATTCAATAAAATACTGATTGTGGTAATCCATACAATGAATTATCGTACGAAATTTACATTCATTTAAAATGTATTCTTTATTTCCAGAACACTTTGTACTCGAATCCAATGAAAAAAGCAGTTGTTCAATATTTTCCTTATATTTACGAAGCTCGGAAACATCGAGGAGGTGAAACTTGTATGCAAAGAGTCATACAGATGTAAATATGGAGTTACAGAAAAATAGTGTCATTCAAATATGGGTTTCATCAAGTAATGTGTTTTTTTCAGTTGTATGGCATTTAGTTCTTCCATTGCTCGCGTGTAATATCACCATTGATAGTTTTCTGCTATCCATTGTTGTTTTATCATGATTGTCCTTCGCACTACGATAAATGTCGTCTTTGATACGTCGATCACGGTGAACCTTTTCGTTTTCATCGTCTCTTGAGTTGTCTATGTGATATCTTTTTCAATCGATGATCAATTGGAAACAGCATTGAAAGCAAATATTCCTTCATTTCAAATACGTGTACATATGCATAAATCCGTACGTTAAAGAACTCCAATTGACTCTCATTCAATGCATAGATACATTTCAGCAAGTGCGTTTCAAAATCTAGGAAAATTTTAGTGTTCACTAAATGTCATTGAATCGTTAATATTTTGCAGTGTGGATGTTAACGATGATTGTTCATATGAAATTGAGGGATCATTTTCATTTCTATATAGATTATCGATAGATCTCTGATATATTTTCCACAATACTTTTCTCAAATTCACCGTTCGTTGAGAAATCTAGATGGGGGACTCCTCATCAATTCGCAAACAACTGATGGACGAATGATTGGAATCGGAGCACGGAAATTCATACGCTGTGTCATGATGAACGGCAGGTACGGCGATTTTCTGCTTATTTGAAAATTATGCAGAACATCCAGGAGTTACGTGCTATACTGATGAGACTTTGAACAACACTTGCGCATTGAAATGTGCGGAAAATTCATAAATCGAATGAAAGTGTTCTTTCACGTAACACCATATATAACTGATTATAAAATTCTACTCACTTGACACTGCGATTCCGACCGCGTGCTATCTGTGAGTTTCGATAAGAACCGCATCGATAAATTGTTGTCTCCTTCATGCTGCTCTGATCATCTCTATTGAAATGGTCCACTGTTGGTGTACAACACAGCGTTTCCATGAATGCACTGCGGTATTTTGCGCTCATAACGTTGTATAGAATAGGATTGATAGCAGTGCTGATGTAATACAGACATCCACCAAGAAAATAAAGCCACTCATTCACGTCACTGAATGATCTCGTATGGTCGTAAACATAGAGCAAACGTTGCGCATGAAAGGGCGCCCAGCAGATGAAAAATGTTATTACTACTGCGCCTGTGGAGTGAACAATTTATCTTTCAATAATTCTATTGTCGAGTTTTAATTCCTGTCATATTTTGGAATTCCAAATACCAAAATTCACTCAAGGAAGTATATATCAGTTTCAGTCAACATTTCGAACCCATCAGCAATTCCGGCAATAGATTATTCATGGAATATATTTTTCAAGCCTTTATTATGAACAACTTATGATAAGTTTCAGGATGAATCGATACCCTAGTTATGGATAACTCATCATGCACATGAAATGGATTTCTAGAGCATATCAATCGAGTATTGAATGATAAGATGTCACCCGCCACTACATTATGCATCGGTGTCAATATATTTCGATTAATAGGGATAGAAACAGTGAAAGCGAAGGATTGTGAATCCCGTCACCGCTCAAAACACGAAAGGATCTAAAAGAACTTCAACACGCAGAAATTGTACCAGTCTGAAGAAAATATTAGTGAGTATCAATTTGGTTTGGTCACCCTGGTATTATGTCTATGAAGTTTGCATCAAGTTTTCACTTAATCGGATTTGGGAGTTAGTGAGTTCCATCTGTAATACACTAGCAAAGTTTTGCATCTACAATTGTAATAATAAAGTTTTCAGTACTCACTCAGCATTCGTATGATTGCTTTCCGTGATTGTGCTTGTCGTGTTTCACCGTGGACAGTACCCTCAATGCTTTGTCCAAGTGCTGTGGTTTGGATACGCAAGCCCATGCGTATGTAGAGGACCATTATTAGAATCAGAGGTATCAAGAAGAAAATTAAGCAACTCAGCTCGTACAGTGGGAACCCTGGCATATTGTGTAACAACATGGCACAGAAAGCCGATTCTTTAGATTCATGTCCACTCCCTGTAACTCACAATAATCACACAATGACCTAAATAATGGTTGTAATTCGATATTATACACGGGTTCGAAGGACAATGTGGATGCTCTCCGGTGGCATATAAATAGATACACAATAGTTGATTCTTCAATATATACATATGACAATATATTCCGAGACCCATTGATGATATCGATGAATTTCGGATAATGCATACGACATCGGAAAATCAGTATGGAAAATTCGTGACATCATTCTTTATCATATGTTCACAGACGAAAAAAGATTGCATTGTCGTTGAAGTGAATAGCATATTATCGCATCCGTTCTCAATGGGAAATTTATCATGAAAATATGTTGTGTTATTCAATTCATCTCCGAGAGCCCACGTGTGTCTAGAAATGTCATGAGAAATTGATTCCTCATTCTTCAATTTCATAAGAATTCGAAATAATAATCATATACCTCGGAGTTCTGTACCTTTTTGAAATTCCAATTTATCATGACATGATGGGATGAAAGGAGGCAATGAAAAGTTAGGAATTTGTCGTTGAACTTTCTGGAATTCGAAAAAGTATAGCCCCAATTAAAATATGACTGGGGTTAAGAGTTTTTTTACTGTATTGACAGCAATTTTGCGAGGGAGTATTTGATGATGACGACCCGAGGATAACGCATGCTTACATATTAACTGGAAACTTCCCAGCTCTATGGGGAGTCAATGGACAGTACAAATTTTTCTGGTGAACTTTTATGAAACGTTCCTCAACCGAGATAAGGGTACGGACAACATGAAATTTATATCAATTTTTATTTTTCAAAATTAGAACACGCAACAGAAATTATCATTAGCATATTGATATTATTACCAGGTGGATATTCAACATAATTCACGGTGGTGTATGCGGCGAAAGGCAGCGCAGCGATTATTGCCAGTAACCAAGCGGTGAAGATAAAGCGTAATGGTCGCTTTAAACCACTCATCGTATAAAGATGAAGTGGATGGCAAATAGCCAAATACCTCTCCATTGAGAAAGCTACAATTGTTAATACCGATACGTATGAGGACCTGGAACAAAAATGATTTTGGTATCGATATGTTGAACTAGGATGTAATAAGAGAGAGTGAGAACTTTTGAAAAATCATCAACCTGAATGTGGTTTTCGCATATGATAACGAACATGAACAGATACCCACGATTAATTCCAAATAGACGAGTCGTTACAAACTTACGTTTCAGAGACGTACGCCCGTATTTTACACAAACCCCAACCCAATTCCCACGGGTACTGCTGCCAAAAGACCCTCAGTTCGAAGGGTAATCCTGAAACACCGAGAAAATGAAAAATATTTGGGTACATGGAGAATATGGCGGTACATATTTGGATATATTTCAGGTCATTACACGAAGGATACTGTAAAAATGGCTGAAACTGGTCATATGCTCTTGGGATTAGAATAAAACAGATATCAAAATTTTCATTGAATTAAATCATGTACTTCTTCACTCTTGATCTTACAATGATACGGAAATGATCTCTCATTAATTATGATAAATGGTTTTTTGATCATGCATGGAAAATCACCATTTTTCCAACTGAAGTGTGTTCCATAAATAGATATTTATAAATCATTTTTATGCGCTGCTCTTTACTCAAAGTGTTGTAATATATCTTACAAACTCCGGATTTAATCTACAAATTAATGTCCGATATTGCATCCACCGACGCGCCATGGCCCACACCTACTATCGAATATAATTTTCCATTCATTACTTATTGATGTTATAAATAATTGGAAGTAGATGATAACGCTAAATATAATTTGCGTGCACGAATAAATTCATT
The DNA here is from genome assembly GCA_018881525.1 of Meteorus sp. PSUC_FEM 10030008. Lineage (NCBI taxonomy): Eukaryota > Metazoa > Arthropoda > Insecta > Hymenoptera > Braconidae > Meteorus > Meteorus sp. PSUC_FEM 10030008. The sequence continues at coordinate 45,494 of JABMBR010005329.1, forward strand.
AGGAAATAGCATTGATTCCGGTAGAAATATAACTCTATCGCTTGTGGTGTTTTACATGTCTGTGGAATAACCAACGTGGTTGTGAAATATATTCCGAAAGTTTTATTTGTCAATTTTGCACAATCTTAATTTCTTCTACTAAATTTTGCATCGTGCAGATTTAACAGGTTTTGTACTACGTCTACTTGTAGAAGGTCTCTCGCAATATGTGAACTACATTTAATCACTTACTGGCTCTGAAGGAAACAGTGAATAATATTTTAATATCAATAAGACTACACAGCATGTTACTGACACTTGAAAACTTATATGGAGGTAGTAATAGACTATCTTTCCCTTGACCCCAATACGTTGGAAACAAAAAGAAATACGCTGACATGAATAACAGAGAGGTGGTCTTAAAATGGAGTGATACAAGAGAAAAAACAATTAAAAGGAAAAAATTCAATATGGTTGTTCTTCCTGGATAAGCAGTGAAGGAGAATTCGTTTCAACTTTCCTGTAAATTGTCAAATGGAGTGTTGTGTGTGAACTGAAATGGAAGATTATATTAAGTCATATGTTAAGCACTGTTAACAGAGTAAAGCGATAAGAACTGAGAAATGATGTAGAGACGCGAGATTGAGTGTATGAAACAAAAAAATTCTATTAAGAGCGCGGCTGTAGTGTAAGAGACTGAAGAGATGAAGGCTCGTTACAGATGGAGAGAATTTATTGTGAGGCAAGAACAGGAATTGTGGCACGGCCGCCGGAAGTCAAACGAGATTGCCACGTGAGTAGATCGCTCCTCCGTTCTACTCGTCGGTATATTCTAAAGTTAAATTACCTTTCACCCTTACCAATTCCCATATTTCACCAGTCATGAAAATTTCCAAATGGATCTAATTGAACTATACGAAGTATCATCATTCGCACCCCACGTTCCATATTTGTTATCATAGTTAATCGAGACTGGATCCAGCGACAATGAAATGATACACCATTAAAAAAAAATTCTCAATAGTGTAGAAAATTTATTTCTCCTGAAATTCACCATGCGACAAAATTTCCAGCTCTGTTGAGAAATGGAAGGCAATGGGTGAAGTCATGGAAATTGTTTTCTCAAAGGGCGCTACGGCGCGTGATAAATCTCTCGACAGTGGTGAAAATTCGGGCGTACAGTTAAATGGTGTACATTTATGTTATGGCAGCACTCGCGAGGGAGTGGAAATAATATTTTTGAAATGGGGATGTAACAGTGTATTCCAACGAACAAATATCTCACCATGCAAATATTCTTAAGCATAAACTATGTAGATTACTATTATAGTCGATATATATATGTACTCAGAGTGGTCTTATGAAGAATTAGTGGAAGGGGACAATGAGCCGCTGAAATAATTTTTTCCATCGTTTTATCATCCTCTTTTAGTATGATACTGGATACGAACCAATCCCTACATGAATGCCCCATACCTGAATGAATCACTTATTCATACGACTATTCATAATCGCAAAATATATAATGAAAATTCATAATTACTGATTTCAGAGAAAAATGGGAAACAAGTTGTGATTCTCGCTTATCAGAATTTATCCCTCTGTTCAGAATTAATCACTGAGGTTATATATCAAGTGCAAACATGGTTTCATGGTTCAAGAACGTGAATCGCCTGAGACAAAGACGCGAAATTCAATGTACCGATCGTCATTGCTGTACTTGAAATGATGAAGTGTGATTGATTTGGGTGAGAACGAAGTAAGCAGCAGGATGGTGAGCTGTATGAGATGGGGTAGATTCACTTATCTGCGTTCGTAGTGTGATAATAGAAGGTGGTTAATGAGGAAGCGAATCAAGTATTATTGTTTGCGAACACTAACACTAATCCGGTGGTGATGGTCGATAATCCCACATTGACGGATAATCCAAGGGATGACAGATGACGATGTAGAAATACTTAAGAGTAAAGAACAAATTTTTGCATAAAATTTGAGCTATTGTAGCCTTTTCACAAACTTCATACTTGAACGATCACTTTACTCATTCGAAATAATTTAATCTGTCAACGACTCATCACATCTCACTATATTTGATGAGATTCCATGAAATCCAATTAGATTTATTGTAAGAGTGAGAATCTTGTTGGATCCAATGATTAAGGGTCGACTGTTTTTCCCACGATGAATTCAATTCGTTTTATATCGCCCCGTGATTGACTCAGAAAGATTAAATGATTTCGAGAATTTAGGGCTTTTTTTATCTCCCAAATAATTTATCTTATCGCATCGATCAATTTCAATCAACTTCCCCGAAGTTCACATTATCCTAATACAATTCTGAGTGAATTTCATGGCTGAGTATATCGTCAGATTCGAAACTGATTGTGACAATTATTCATCATTCAATACTAAATCATACAAAACAGTTCTAGGTCTACTGAATTCAGTGGAGGTCTTCGAAGTTAACAGAGAAAAATTATGTTGATTTTGTTTGATAAGAAGACAATTTAATAAAGGGAAAAAAGACACAAATTGTTCATTTCAAGAACAATAATAACAGACTTTGTGTGTAGTCGCATACCATCTCTGTAATGATGATCAAGATAACTTATATAAATCATAGCCCTATCACCAAAAGAAAAAGAAAGCATCAAATTATGTTTCCATCAATTTGCTTTATTTTCCCCCATGTTCCTCATCATATGATCTCGTCCTTGTTGTGTTGAATTGTAGCACATGTCAAATATTTGTGATAAATATGTTCCTTTATTGCCAGTTGTTTGTAGAAGATGATGGTTATCCACTTCCTGCAGAGTTATTACAACAGATTGACAGAACGGTAAAATCTGATGCAAGTTGAATGAAAAACATGACGAATCAATAAATAAATATTGAAATTGTATGGGCAGAGTAAATAAAAACATTTGACGCCAATGCGTTCCATTTCAGGCGTCAGTTCTGAGATAAAATATTCTAACTCTCTTTGCTGCTTTCACATGTGATCCGTTGGTTCATCAAGATGGTGTGTTATATTGGCATAGTTTTATGCTTGTTGATTATTGCATAATGAATGTAGCAAGCCAATGTACTGAGTCTGAAGTGTATGTAATGTTGGTTCTCCTTGCAATGATTAACCGCCTCACCAACATGAATATTCCATGTCATGGGCAGGGGTTGACATATATATGTATGAAGAGTTCAAATGTCCTCGTGCAGCTTCTTCGGCTTCACTCACATTAACAGACCTAATTATTAACTACAGATTATTCATTGCACTGATTATTCTCCAATGTTACCATCTCACATGTCAGAGTTGATTGCAGACGATTCGTATAGTGCAACAAGTTCGAGAACATCCAATCTTTCGAGTCATAAATTGTGTAGTTGATTTCCCTTTCAATCACAGTGGCTTTAAAATTAAATGATTTCACTGAAGCACTCAAACACGTAGTGAAGTTGAATTTGAGATTAACGACTATATTTTCGGTCCAACAATTTTTAATCATGCAACTGATGTATACAACCAGTTGATATTTATAACATGTGTTCAATTGTGCACATGAGTTCTGCCACGGTATGTTCGTAGTGGAATTCGAGAGGGAAACAATGATAAAATATAGTAAAATGACTTGATGAATTTTGTGACAGGGTGGCGAAGGAAAAATCGTGGGGTGTCATACGTGGTTTGCCAACCACAAATGTTCTCACATGACATTGAAATATGTTGTGGCCGCTATTAATTACTCATTCCACAAATGTATCTCGGAAGTGGTTGGTCATGTGGCGAACACTGGTTCGCTCATGTAGTCCATGCAAATTCTATTCAGAGGTGGAATTGCATTTGAATATGGACAAAATGAAGTTGAAGCCATTTTGATTTCGTTAGTCACGGTGATTGGAACTCATACAACCACTTTCGATGCGAATTGTCATGAGAATACATGATTCAGTGATCAGAGTTTGAAACATTCTCCATACAGAAGTCATTCTAGTTTCATAAAAAGTTTTGAGAGAACTTTTACATTAAGAGGGAATATTCCCCTCACTATTTGTCGTACGTACGTATTTGATCCGCTCGGCAATAAGTGGTATATCTACAAGATGATGGATTTATCAGGAAGACAAATTGATTAACTCATAACAATTGATTGTAGTAATCAGCGGATTTCACTAATTGATTAAATAATTAATTTAAATAGATTTTGGAACTTTGCAGTTGATGAAGAATGAATTCAGTAATCTTTTGATTATTCTAATAATATCCTAAATTATATATATATATTTTCGTCGAGATTTGATAGGGTAGTGTGAAACGTGTGTATACACCACCTCTATCTTGACTTGGTAGTATTTGGAGAGTAATAAAGATAAGAAAGTGTGAGCCGATGGTAATAGAAGGGTGGAAATGGCATTGGTGGCTGTCGGAATCGGAGTACGAGAGAAATGGGTGGAAACTTCACATTCTCACAGAAAATTCTCCGAGAAATGAAAATAAAAAAATAAACTTAATGTTCAGTAGGGGTCTCGTTTTCACATTCGTGCCAAACAGTTTTATCATTCAAAGGAATGTTTGCTGAAAATATCCCGCCAACTAATAATGTAACATGTTTTTCCATTCAGTCATCGAAGAATGCGCTTCGATGGAAATTCTGTTCGATTCAATTCAAATCTTTGGTTTTTTTCCTACCCAAAGTTATATCGAGCGTGAATTCTTTATTGAGCTCCGTTGATATTGATGTTGTGGAAAAGTTTCTTGGCTAAATTTGGAGAAAGATTCTCTCCCTATGATTGTTTAGTGGTGAACGTGCTATTATTGATTGCTATTAAAGGAAACACAGATGAAAGAAACGAATTCTACGTTTTAATCCTCCAGTGAGGATCGCCGTTATGGCCATTAGCTAGTAGTAATGGAGCGTGCATGGTCAGCCCAGCGAATAGAAAAAGAAAGTATCATGGTGAGAGCAAATTCAGCAGTATAATTCTCTTAGGAGAAATTGCTGGAAAATATTCCAGACCCCAGCCCATATTTGTTTGCACATGTGAAGTTACAGGGTCTTCATTATGTCAATTGGTAAGAGGCTTCAAACATGTATTTACCGTTGTGTATACTCACCAAGTACAAGCAGCATAAGATCCGATACGGCCAAGCTGAATAAATAATAATTAGTTGCTGTTTGCATTATTGGGTTTCGTAAAATCACCCAACACGTAACAATATTTCCGAATATCCCCATGATAAATATAACGACGTAAATAATTGTTATTGGCAATAAAACAGATAATGGCAAATGTTTTGGTCCTAATTGTAATTGTAAATATTCTTCTTCACTATAATCCATATAATCCGACATATTATCATGTACAAATGGAAATATCGAGCTCTCCATTGTCGCATTCGATGAAAAGGACGGATTCGATTGATGATTATTTATCACTCCAGAACTTGCTCAATTGTCTGTTGCACTGAATTTGTGATTGCTCACACCCCAGCGTTCATTTGAACTCCATTCATGCTGTCGATACATTCTCATTAACTGGTTCCCCGGATATCTGCTCTACATCGTTGATTTCATATCACACTTTGCACTACATTTCGATGATAAAAAAATTTGTTTCTAATAAAATCAGGGTAAACTCAATCACACATATTGTTGCCGCATAAGAAGAATCTCAATTTGGTGAATGAATTAGACTTCGTGAAATTGGCTCTAGAAACTCATTTGCAAGTTTCAACGATCGCAAACGAGCACAACTGAAAGAACATGCGGCTCGCCAAGCCGCGAACGAGTGAGACCAGCGACAGTGTGGCGAATACCCTCCCAATATCTAACCACGCGCGAGTTTCACTCAGTACGCAGGGCGACCCTTAACATTCGCCCTCACTCGTACGACCCACGCATTATCTTTTGCTATAAAGACGACACATACAAACGACAACATAGTTGATACTTCCCCCATTCTTTCATCCTCCATTTACCAATCGAATGACATGAGTGATGGATTTATGCAACCTGAACCCATAACATACTGTGATGAATATCCGTTGAATAAGACATCCGCGTTATTCACACCAATACAAAATGTACATATTTATCTCCATATTGAATATTAGTGAAACTTGAATGGAAGTCCCATAGCGAATACCCTGATTTCATTAATTAATTGAATATTGTCAGTGTATGTTTTCTTCTCATAAATTCAATAACTGTGTTGAAGGACCACAGTTCAATTAAGATGCACCCACAGTTCATCACGATGTAGTTGATATTCAGATGCACCGGCGCTAATTAGAATATAAAAATACTCAGTAACCATCTGAAATACTCTCGTTGTTTTTCATTCAAAATAATGACCGGTTCTGATATCAACATAGAATTCATATAATATCATTCGAGCATACATCCAAAATGGGTAAAACACTTCGCGTTATTATGTATGTATGTCAGACCTTTAAGAATTATAACACTCAAGAGTTTTCTAACTCATTTGTGCTATGGAAATTCGCGAGTTTTCAGTTGACTGCGAATTAATGTCGTTTTTTTTTTAATCTAACGACAAAGGATACATTAAGCACGTTGTGGTTCAACACGAGGATGTGTGAGAATACAATATTTTAAAGGTTGACACAACATACTCTAACGATACCCTAGAGATAATATATTTCAAGTTCACACTCTACGAATTTGAATGAATATATATATATGAATATATAGCACGCCTACGAATATATAAAAAAAAACATTTCCTACCATTGCGTTGCATATAACTCGGCGTTACTCTTGCCATTATATTAATACTGACTTGAATATAAAAAGTCTTCCTTTTTTTTCTAGTTTTCTAAACGACTTCTTATGACATCGTGAAAAAAAAGGCTGAGGTTATGAATTTAAATTGGTCCTCATTGTGTATTTATTCATTCACATCAACGACGTGATTGTTTTCTACCTTTTACTTAGATTGGTCTCTAATTAAAAAGGTTCGAGTGTCGATGAACAGTGCATCAGATGCTGCATTGTTCCCTATCGTTCAGCTTGTGCATTCGCATTTATTCCCGCTTTCTATTTGTGTCTCTGCGGATAGTAGAACGCGTCATTAAAGCTTTTGGATGAATTGCACATAATTAGAGCGTGCAAGATAGACGTGGGGAATGTAAAGTAACATGAGAATGGCTGCTCTTTGGGAGTGAAATCGCCCATTAATTGCAATGCTGTTCATTTTTATTTTATTCTATGTTTTTATGCATATAAATGTATGTAATATTCATTTTTCAACAATAGTCTGAAATATATTCATGCCACAAGCCTTATAGAAGATGGTCGTGTGAAATTGAAGTCGGGAAGTTGCAGAAAAACTCACATTTCTTTTTTACCTCCTGCACCTTCGTTTCTCTTCTTGTATAAATCATGGCACAGACTTCTCCGGTGTATTCCAAGGTAGGTCGTTAAGTTCACATGGAAACTTCGATTGACAGCTCGAATATACAATATTATCATATAAATATCATTTGGTTCGTTGTAATTATAGAATTTTGTCGTCATTATTAGCTCTATCAACAGCGGATCGAAACTCCTCGACTGCGTTAGTTCGTTTGTGATTGTTCTCATTGTCCAATTGGTTATCCGAATTTCCTGGAGAAATATCGGGTTCTATTATCGATACCACTGATTCAATTCTTCCAATTGTATCACATCCAATTAAATTTATTTCCCTCGAACTACTGGAATTCGTGAGAACAATTTCATTACTAGCTTTTTGATTCACGTTTGACAATTCAATCTCACGAATTCTCTTAATGAGTTCTAAATCGATGTCACTATAATTTCCAGACCTTTGCAATCCTTCATTTCGTACTTCGCATAGTTGGACTTCGTTAATTTCTTCATCATCAAACAGATCCAACGGTGTTTTGTTGGAATTGTGTGGAATGTCGACGATATCAACTTCCGTCTCTGAAAATTTAGCAGCGCATTAATTCCATTCAACCCTTGAAATGGTTGTTGACTCATTTAGAATTTAAGTACCCGAAAGATGTTCGGTAATTGTCGATACGTCACTATCATCCGTTTCCATTGAATCATTGAAAGTTATGCTAAGACTAGTCAAATTCTTTTTAATAGTTGTACGCCCAACTTCTCTTGGATAATCATCACCAATCACTGGTGGGCGACTTTGTCGATACAGATGATGTTCAAGCGCTTCATAGAGATGTGCATTGACATTTTCATAATATTCATGAGGAGGTTCATATTGTGGGTGGAATGGAAATAGAATCATTAAAATCGCCCCAATGAGAAAAATCGACGAGAAGAGCTGTCAATTGCGAGTAAATTTATCGTGAAATCTGACCAAAATTGATGTGTACATTTATACTGTAAAATCAAACTAACCCGTGTTGGTAATCCAATCCCACTAAGTCGTGAAATGGAAGCCGAAAGTACGAGCAAAGACAATTCTGAGAGCAATCCAGTGAAATACCAGATTAAATGAATAAAACAGGCGAGTAAATGTATGATAGTCACGTTTTCCATCCTCGATAATCCGGTGAGTTGCTGTACAGTAACATCTTCCAGATAAGGCGGATATACGCCACAATACAATATTGAGGTTACTGCAACAGAAAAAAAAGAGAATCGGAAGCAAAAAAGTTACTGAACTTCCTCTTGAAGCGTTTCAGCGCTATCGATAACTTCTGTTGCAGAAAGTTCAAAAGTTGCATGCAATATACTTCCAAGAATTTGATTTGTTTTCATACACCAGGAGAAGGATTATCAATGCATGGCATCCTGTGAAAAAAAAAATACAGAAATGGCAGACTATTTATCACAGCGATCTTATTTATCAAATGACTCATCGCGCTACGTACAACACTAAAATATATATTATAATCATTCGACACGGTCCTACTGTTTGCTGCGTGTGGTTAGAAACTTATCTAACACGCAATTTAAATGTAACTCAGATCATTAAATTCATGAAGTTCTAAACTAAACACGTCATCATTCCGACTCCTTACATGTCTAGAAACCATTTGTGTGAATTCCAATTATATAATGCAATTGGCTGAGGTGAGTTAATCCCATTGGTTCACCGTTATTGTGAACTGTTGTTTATAATCCAGACCCATAATGATTCTTATGGGTCTTTAGTTTATGCAGATAATTTTACGCATGACCCATCTCGTTAATTCACTTTCCACATAACCAAGAATGATTTGTATCTGTTGTTATTTACTAACTGTTTCGAACCTGTGGTAGTTTCGCTATTCATGCTATGAAGTTGATAAATTCCAAACAAGAAACTTTCCATGCAACGAGTACAAACCAATCTCATTGACGTTCCAACGCGCGATCAATGTGGACTGCCATATTTATTGGATTCTTTCGGTCGACTACGACCTTGCTGTCCTATTTTTCGTCATCCTCGTATTTACCAAGCGTTCTTGTCATTCTCTTATCATGCCATTAGTCGCAAGTGAGAATGAGAATATAATATTCACATTTAGCAGATAACTTAACTTAGGCATGAGCATTAAACATGAATATCGAATTTGCAGCACCAAATACATTTACACTGATTGATCAGGTCAAACTTATTCTTCCACATGATATCTGCTTGTTCGTCTATCTATATTTCCATCGTATCATCAATATAGTGACACAACTAGTTGAATTTATTGTAGGAACATTTTCCAGGTGATACTGGAACCATTTGTCGATAAAAGTATATGACATTGTGACTTTTCATTCTCATTCTCTTTTTATTGATCAACAACTATAAAAATGTGTTTGTAGATTCCACTGAATTGTAGTTACTCCAAATTCTATGTCCCATTTCCCAATTTACATTTCCCTTTTCTCTGTTATCGTTAGTGAACGCTGTGAGTTCGTTGTGAACAAATAATAAACTTCATACAGAATTGGATTGTTAGTTTCTTGTTTATTTTGTAATGTTATTGATGAATTGTGTGAGAATTTCAAACTTTGACTTAAGAGTGATAGGATAGATTACGCTGATCCGATTCCCCGTATCAAATATTTATAAAATATCATGAAAACAAAAACGTTGTTTGTGAATACATAGCATGATTGATGTACATTGCGTACAGATCTTTCAGAAATGTCAGTTTATCCGATAAACACATCGCGGGCTTCTTTTTTTAGACTCTATATACAATAAAAAATTCAATTTATATATATGCGAAAATGTATACATGTTGATTGACAAAATTATCATATCGATAACTTATCATTTTATACATCAAGACCGGAGTTCCGCTTTATGCTATATCTCCATGTCTACCTTTTGTTTGGTGTGAGGATGTAGTTTATTATTTTTCAAACAGAGCTACTGGCCGTCGAGAATGATTTCACAATTCCATTTTTCGATTGAGTGCTTTGAATGTTTTGTTGATGTCCAAGTGTTGGACGATTGGATTTCAACAGACATTTAGTTGTACCATTTCCATCCATTACCTCTAGTCCAGCCGAAAGATCAATAGGAGATTTTATTTCCGTACTACGCTCACGGCGTGCTGATCCGAATTTGAATATTTCCTTCGCATGATCAATTGTATTTCTGGATGAAAATACATTTTCCGATCAGAATTAAAAAATCATGTAGAATAAATCGAATTACATTCATTGTTATTTCATATAGAACATTCAATCATACCTGACGGCATAACTTAAATTGCCTCTGTGCTGTAGGTGCTCAGATTCTGTTCTACACGACTGCTTTACTCTAATAAATCTTTGGTTTCTCGGATTTTTTCTGCAACACATAGTCTCTTTGAATGCATCACGGTATCTTGAACTCATAAGATTGTAAAGGATTGGATTGACACTGGTACTGAAGTAATAAAGTAAACCACTCAAGATATAAAGCCACTCATTGAGATCAGGATAATAATCTGCCTCTTGGCCATAAACGTAAAGTAAGCGTTGAGCATGGAATGGTGCCCAACACAAAAAAAACATCACAACCACAGCACCTATGTAAGCAAATTCTTTTCATATAATTACCGGAATAAATTTGATCTTTTTACCCTCACTTGCACTCCTATTGAATCAAAATACAGTAAAAACTCTTTCACCACTGGAATTTGTGATATTATTGCTCACAAAGAATAAATGAAATAAAGTGGCATCTGTCGAACAACCCCAGTGCACTGATTCAATCACGTTCAAGAGGTCTTACTGTATCACGACAGGAAGGATAAAAACATACTTAACATTCGGATAATGCTTTTTCTTGATTGTACACGTCGTGATCTCCAATGTGCAGATGATTGATTTATAGGATTGAGGGTTTCCCTGGCGCTACTCCTTATCTCCAATCCCATTCTCATATAAACAGCTAGAATTACAGCCATTGGAATAAGGAAAAAGACAACACTGCTTGCTTCATACAGTGGAAAATTTGGCATGTCTGGTGATAACATTGCACAGATTGCTGATTCCATTGAGTCATTACCAGAATCTGAAGCATGAAAGGGAAAAAATATGACAACATACCGAAAAAAAAATGGTAATTTGTATGACAGTTCATGCGTTATCTTCCACGTACCTGGTGGATATTCCACATAATTTACTGTCGTATATAATGGAAAAGGTAATGCTGAAAAAATAGCAACGAACCATGCACCTAGTATGATTATGAATGGTCTTTTTGCACCGCCTATAGTATGAGCACGAAGTGGATGACATATTGCCAAATAACGTTCCATTGAAAATGCTACAATTGTGAGTACTGACACATAAGACGACCTATATGAATATTCAAATATTTATTTCACTTTGTGTGAGGTAGAGAACAGGATTTTCGTGGAATTAAAAACAATAGTAATGAAAATAAATTGAATGAAATTTTCCAGTTTTAATTAATGTACATACATTTCAGAAACATAAGCTCTGATTTTACAGAGAGCTACGCCAAGCACCCATGGATATTGCTGCCATATACTGTAGAGCTCATTGGGCAATCCTGGAGCAATTCCAATATTGTAAATAACTTTTATTAGATTATGTACTCGAGTCATACTCTCTGTGAACAACCTTTATGGTAAAAGCAGAGTATAACTTCTAGGGAGAGAGGCATATCTACTACATGTCCTTTTCAGAGACCAATTGATCCATCAAGTGACTAAGCTTGTAAGGTCTTCTGTGTTCATATAATTCTTGGAGGTATTTTACCCATCGCAACAACCGTATGGTGAATATAACTCAGAAGCTAAGAGGCGATTATTCTTAATGACACTTGTCGTATTCATCAAATGATGTCCATGGTGAAAAAATCAATCGATTGCATGAGTAGAATGTAAGTTTTTACTCTCGTTCAATCTTCGAGTATACTCACAGGAAAAATAATCTATGAGACATCAAAATCATACTGATGATTGTATACGTGCACATAATAACCACTGGAACGACGTAAATTATGTCACTACAAAACATGGTACTAGTATAAATAATTAGACTGAATCAGGTTGATGTGGATATCTCAATCCATAGGCAAACATTCTGTGATTCAATTTTTCCAAGAATGTTATCATTTACCTGTCTAATGAATTCAAAGAAACATCCGTGTTATCTTGCGACGAGAAAAAATTGTGAATAATATTCAATCTTGGGAGTTTCGAGTTGTGAACGTTTGCGAAGAAACATTTTGTATTAATGGCAATAAATAAATATGATGAATGAGTTACATTCATTATACGTGTAACAAATTCTGTTGAGATTGCTGTTACAAACTCCGAGAGAAAAAATCCTATTCTGCACTCATTTACACCTTCCTAGGTAACATTCTCTCAAGAGTATGCATACTAAACTCTGTGACAAAAGTTCGACTGTATTTTTTTTTGCGACAACTTTCCTACTGGACTTCCGCTCGAAATTAAATTCCATGAATTATTCCACCTACCTATTAGTTTGTGGCCAATTTTTCATATTCTAATATTTTCCAGAGTTTTTATTCTTCTCTCTCCCGTTTTTTAAGGTGAATTTTAGCATAGCGAATTTTTCCATCATCTCAATTCAAAGTTTAATAGATAGCCAAAGACAACTTACCAAGGGTGAGTAGAATGAGGTCAGATATAGCCAGACTGAAGAGATAATAATTTGTGGACGTGTGCATATTTGAGTTTTTTATAATGACAATGCATGTTGCAACATTTCCAACAACACCACTTACGAATATTGTAACGTAAGCCAAAGTTAGTGGTATCACGAGTTTCGGGGATAAATGTTTGGGTCCAAGTATCCGACTCAAATATTCAGCTTCTGTCAAATTCTCTTGATTTAGTTCATACCAAAATATTTCGAACTCTTTCTCTTCATCTGTTATCAATTCCATTTTTTGTTCCAACCGTATAATTATTATTCTCTTTTCCAACGCTCTCTCCTCACAACTTTATAATCGTTCCCAGCGAACACAAAATGTCCATATTCATCGGAGAACGAAAGTTCACGTCAAATGATCATGAAAATATGTGAAAATTGTTTCACTTTGTTGGAATGGGAATAAATTCTTTTCACGCCATCTAACAAAACAGTATGTATTGATCGACTACCGTTCCAAGCAATCGAACTTTGTTGCACTTTCAAGAGTTTCATTCGAAATCGTGCTCATTCAAAGAGTGTAATTGAACTTTAAAATAAATTCAAAGCGAAGTCCATGATATGTACATTCAGTTAGACGCTGCATTGAGACGTAATCAAACTGTAACGTGTAGTCAAACAATGTTAAATAACGCTATGTATTCAGTGTAAAACGTCAACAGGAATTCAGTTCCATAAGCAATGCAATCCAATCAATGTCTCCCGTTGTGATTGTTACACCACACAATATATCTCGCATCAAATTGAGAATATATAAGGAGAAAAAAAATAAGAAATACTGTGTAGTGATTTCCAATAATAATCCACTGTTTCATGAAACATTTCAATGAAACTGCAACAGCACAGAATGACACATTATTACTTCGTTGTTTGGTTCAATATCAAGAGATCAAGGATAGGATAGAAATGTCATTTAGACTCGAAAAATAATGAGTATCACAACGAGATCACGTAGAATACTGCCGCCCCTCAAGTATCGTTCATACTGTTTCTCCTATTTTGTTCAACATCTCACTCTGATTACGGCAATCACATGCATACATATATATTTACATGATAGTCGTAAATAAGAATGAGTGATAAGTCGTTTACAATGCGTGTGAATGAAAACAAAAGTTTACAAGTTTTGGTATATGAATTGGCCCTAAGAATTTGAAACTAAACGTAGAATACAGTCTTGAACCATGGGCGTATGCAGTAAGTTGAAGTATTAGATCAAACTCAAATACTCGTTTGGTAGAAATGTACATTTCTAAGGGTTACCACGATAAACAATGATTAATTGAATTTACATAGGAAAATTTTGGGGTGTTTTTTGTCTTCTATCCTCTCACCTTTCCACAACTTTTGCCTGAAGGATTGTAAGGATGAAGAAATCTATGTCAACACTGCCAAGAATTTAGAAGAGGGTAATATATGACTGCTTGGGCAATTTGTGCATGGAAGTGGGAGAAAAAGGTGGGATAAATAGCAAAAAAATGCTGAACCCGCGTATCAGAAAAAAACGGTTGTTGGCGACCCCATCTGGCATATTATAATGTTCTATAAAAAAATATAGCCGAACAATAAAAAAATGGAATAATAAGATGATTCACGATATTATCGTCTATGGATGCGAGGGACGATAAAAATAATTGAACTGTTCGCAGGTTAATTGACAATAAAACATTTCGTTTTTTCTTCTTCCAACTCACTAAGCGTCGTTGGATTTTCACAAAATGTCAAGGATGAATAATCAATGACAACGTCGATATAAATTGTTATTGTTGATACAATATCATGAAATTTCAATTACGATATGATATGATAAGAGAACTTTGGCTGTTATCATATCAAATTGCAATTGAAATTTCACAATGTGTGTCTGTGAAATCGTTTAATTAAAATCCAGAATATACTTTTGTATACGTGTAAATATGAGTGTGATGCGTGTGTTGACATTCGCTAACATTTCTGTACCGTTGTCATCGGGACAATGGCATATATCACTGTTATCATAACAGATACGACAATTCGAAGGCAACATTGAATTTCTATACAAACTGATTTCACGACAGATAATTATTCCATCATAAAAATATGCAACGAACATGTTTTACTCACAGCAAGGAAACAGATGGAGAGAATAATAGAATGTAATACCTGACGTGCATCTACTTCATCATTGTCGAGGTAAGATGCAACAATACTTTCTGGTTGTCAACTTGGTAGATGGGGAGGGCCGAGACATACCAGAAAATTCTTATTCATATCTTATAGAAGTGTTGTACATGTACAACCGTTGCTTACGTATCGTTGAATGTATACTCATCCAAATGTTGCATGCTGTACTTTACTTGACTCCCAATTATCAGTTCATAATGCGCAACTTTTATCCACTGAGATATAATTATCGATATTTCTTCGAATAAGATAGCAAGTTGATTCAATTGATGTATTGAACGATGAAGGAATAGGATGATCCAACCCATCAATTAGTCTCTCCATTTTGTCTCTCTTTTGTTTCGAATAAACCTAGTGTCATATACACCCGACCAATAAATAGTTTACGGGAACTCTCCTTTCGCCATACATTTTTACGGGACATTCATCTTCTTGCTTATATAACAATAAAACCTGAATGAATAATGGCTGTAGGTTTTTCGCATTTTAACAAACCATAAATATCACCGATTCATTTGACAGCATTGAAATATGAATGGTTGATGAAAATAATAACGTGGAATTATGGTAGAATGAATTGACTCATGAATAAATAATGGAAAGAAAGGATGTTAATCAACATTTTTATTACAAGTCAGCTGAAGACAATACTAGTAGGAGTTAAATATCTTTCATTCTCATCGTTTGTCATTCTGTCCATAGAAATTCATAACGAGCATTTTGTTTGTATCATTTAGGTAGGAATACCATTGTGATTAATGTGTTACGAGGGTATATTCGTCCAAAGATACTCGATACTTCAATGGAGTCCGATAGTGGATACAGGAATGAATCCGTCGGGATATAAAAAAAGTGAAAAAAGAAAGGTATTGTACCATAGGGAGTTCATCGTATATATCTATGTGAACTCATAATTCTGATGTAACTCCATCGACCTGAAACTCGTTCGCGAAATATTTTATCTGAAAATAAATTGAAAATTATACTATACGTAAAATGGAATTGCTAGGTTGACCGGTGTTTTTTCTTTTTGTATTGAGCATATGTAATAACATATTTCACTATATGTCCACACAATGGATGTTTACGCACGACTAAAGTGGCGTAAGAAATAGGATCAACCTACGTGATTCTATCATTATTTCGGACTTTCTTGGCGTATTCTATAACGTGACTGTAATGTCTACAGAATTTGCATGGAGATGTTCGTGAATGAAAAAAGGTCGAAAGTAAACGAGAATTGAGAGGGAAACCGTTGACCTGAACAAATGAGTAAATCTTCAAAGTGTCATTGATCTGTCTAGACCATAAATATAAATATCATTTTCTTTTATCAAATGGATTGAATTTTTTAGCGACCCCTATCGAATGCATATTCATCGAATTGAGGCATAAATCAAATCATTCGGACAAATACAGAACTTCTAAAAATAATTTATTGTCCTCTAGAAAAATTTCATTCATTCATGAATTATTTGTAAATTGTGTCACAGAATATGAAACTATTCTGATAAGTCAACATGACGATATTGGATACATTTTTAATACTCCGTATCAATTTCACAATCATTTCGATGGTGTAACACACTTTGCTGCTTTAATCTGACATTGTAACCCCGAATTTTCAGCCACGTGTAGTAATTTCATTAATCACATTCCGATAACTCGGAATCGGAACTTTCGTCATCATACATATTGCTCTGATTCTGACTACGATTGGTATTGACAAAAATCTCGAGATCATCTTCATCAGCTCCAGTATCAATCAATTCATCCGGTTTCTCGAAACTACTCGGCCACACGTTTTGTGATCGGTAGAATTTTATATGATCCTGTAAATTGAGAAGAAAAGACAACAAAATAAACATTACTGATCAATCATGTGTTGGATCTTTTCTCATTTATTCATTATTAATAAATGCATCCTTACTCTTGTGAGAATTTTCACAATTTCGGCTTTGACTTTATCACCTTCAGGGATTGATTCGACGAGTACATAACTTCCCCGTTTAACCCATACATTTCGTCGAAACTTGACTGGCATTGAAACGAGATATCGCTCACCAAAACTGTCAATCACCTCGTGAAGGTTATTGCCTCGTGAGTCGACAAGTTGAACAACAGTTTGCATTTCAGTTGGTAAACTCATGTCCTCTTGTAATTCTTTCGTCACGTGCTTCCGTTTCGTTGCTTTCGACATTCTGATCTAAAAATCTGACAATCATCTTAATTATGATAAATGTAGTGTCACACATACAACTCACGTTCTTCATTGAACTCATACGAATAATTCAACGTGAACTTATGTAATTGAATGTACGAATAGTTTTTTGCGACACCCCATATAATCTTAACTTCGATCAATCGATTTCGATTTTCTCAACTTGCTCGACTTTCCGTTTTCTTTTTTGAGTCAAGTGCCACGGTCCTAACGAACCACCTGATTTTTCTATCGCCGTCCACACATCAACACTCTCTCCTGCTGCTATTCCGTAGCCATTCTCTAATCCGTGGGGATTCGACGGTGTTTTACAGTCAGCACTTGCTTCTTTTCGTAGAACAGTATCGACTTCGACTGATGCAAAAAAAGCAACAGACATTGGTAAATCGTTGATTCCAAGTCGTAAAGCACAGAATGATCTTGTTAACAAATTAGTGACGTGCATTGCGAGCGCAGCGTTGTATTTGAATCGTGATGGTACAATATAGCGAATTTCGTCATGGAATGAAAGACAAAAACGCGCATTATCACGCATCAGCCATCTCATTGATACCAACATCAAATGCAAAAAGTCAACTGCACCACTTTGTACAACCCAATTAATTTTTGTCGGTAAATATTTATCTTTATTTTCCTCATCACATTCCATTGCACGACTCAGACGTGAATTTAAAAACGGTGTCATTGGATGCTGACTCCCAGCAATTTCTTCTAGACGATTGAACATTGCGGATTCCGAACCACCACACCATTTTCCTGAGCCGAACATTTCATCTACACTTTTACCATGAGCTAGAGCGATTCTATGAGCTTCATACCCCGAATATTGACGATCATCCACATCTGAATTGACATATTCAGGTTTGATATAAAAAACTTTTTTACCTTTAGTGATGGTAAACATTCTTTTCGATTTTGACAGAGCTTCAGAGTTGGTCATTGCTGGATTAAATTGTTTCAGAAGACGTTCGGCAAATTTTTGTCCAGCGCCATAAATTCTCGCATAATTAATAACTTTAGCATGATCACGCGATATGCCAATGGCGTTGGCAGTAACGCTATGCATATCAGTACCTTTTGATTTTGTACCGATTAATGTCATCCATCCGAAAGGTGTTGCTCCATGAATACCCGCACAATACGCATCACCTAATAACGATGCAATCCACAACTCCTGACTATCCACATCGGCACCGACTATATTATAACCCAATGGTGCTTGAACCATTGCACGTAATTCTGAACCTACTCGTTCAATATGCGCATTTGATGCGGTCATCCATGTTGCTTCGGTCGCGCGTCTTGTCAAGGTTCCACTCACTACTATTTGAGGAATAATCGCACCGTAAGTTTTGGGATCTCCACTGCGCCGCAATGGGGTGGATAGACTATCTCCGTCTAACCAGACAACCATCTGTGACATAATCCTATCACGATTATTTCGCCAATAAGACATCATTCGTGCAATTTTCAACACCTCTGTAGCGCTAGAGTCTAGACCAGCTAACACATTCTCTGCGAACTTACTCAAAAAGTCTTTCGCTAGTGGATTTCCAACATTCAATTTGCTTCCATCCTTATGAGGCAGTTTGAAGAACCAACAACAATCGTCAATATCAACATCACACCATACACCGCTTCCATTATAAAATGTGACTGGTTGATTTTTTTTCACATATTTTTTATTCCGCCAAAATTCTGTTTTATGTAAATCTTTTTGGACTTCAGCTTCTAAATTTGACATTGTTATACTCATATCAGTATTTATTTTTTCTCTGTTTGGCAAGGGGCATTGAATTAATAGTTGCTTCAGTGGCAATCGTGTATCAACATTCGGGTCGTCGGTATGTGGAACTAAGAAACCCCATCCGTGTTCTTTAATGTGATGCAATGGATAGTTTTCCCATGTGAGATTCAGGAGTTTCGGTACTACTTTCATGGATGTGCTAATATTCTGTGGGCCCGGCAACCAATCTTCATCATTCCCCTTCATACACAACTTCCTATACCATGTCGGATATCCTGGCATGTGAGGTAATTTACTAGGCAGAAAACATTTCATATTCTCTAACTTTGAAAATTCTTGTTCCAAAGGATCAATCTCATCTTCACCATCGGTTAAATATTTTTTAGAATCGGATTCCCGTCTTGCATCAGTTGTTTTCTTCTCATTCACCGAGGCCAATTGTTTTTTTGTCATTTTCTTCATTTTGATTGACTGCGTACTCCAATCTTGATCCCACATCCATAAATCATCTTTATATTTATCATTGTGCATCAATTTGCATACCTCATCAGCCCGCTTAGCGAGAGAGCATTTGGCTTCATAGTTTAGATCCTCAAATGTTGATTCAGACTCTTCAATATATCGTTGCCAATTGCTATTCACTGGTAAATAAGCTGTGCCGAGTTCCAACATCCCAGCGAACGTCACTGGATGGGGAAATCTCTCGTAAAAAAGGGGTATCAGATTTTGCATTATTTCATGCGTTGCGACAACATCTGTGGCACAGTAATTCATCAATTCATCAAACTCATTTCGAACGTCTGCGAGATTGCCCTCAATAAATACATCCCTACGTGATTTTTCATGCACCTTATCGCAATATAACTTGTAAACATCAACTAAATTATTCAAGGATGTGAAATGGTGCCAATCATCATCAATCGGATTATTTTTATGGCCCAGCATTTGGGCACGTTGATAACTGTTCATTCCACTGACACATATGTGCAATGACATTGTGTCAATGAAACGGGTACCAGTGCAACTGAGCCAATATTGTTCTTTGATTCGTGCGCGATCATAAGAAACGTTATGGCCTACGATCAATTTGGGCTTTTTCTGGTGGTCACTTAATTTTCTACCAAATTCCATTTTTGTACTTTCAATCGGTATAAGTAATTCAGGCCTGAAAGCGCAACTCCCATTTGGAATACTGATGCCATCTATCAATGACTTCGAAACCCAGCCATACCATGCTTTATTTGTGACTGCGGTAGCAAGTGTTGGTAATGGTCCCTCCTTTATACAGACTTCTACGTCAAATACTATTCCGTTCTCTAGAGGATAATCCACCCGTTCGATTTCTCCATTGGCATATCTATTCGTAGATTGAACATATGAAATTCCATTGAGATGTAGTTAGATTCATATTGAAAAGGATGCATGACGAGTGTGATAAGTATAACCAATTAATTCGGACGAATTACCTTGTCCAACCTTCTTGAAAACTCCATTTCTCAGGCATGGGGGGAATATCTTTGATCATTTCCTCAACAATTTTAGTATAGGGTTTGATTTGGGTATTGGAAATATTAAAAAAATGTTCTTCCAAATTGTTGCCTTCCAGTGATGGTAAATCGATATCAACATCGGGCATTGATACAGTATCGTTCACCTGCATTCCGAATGCATCAAGTTCACGTTTTAGAGAAGTTATCTTGTCAAGTGATAAATGTTTCCTGGCATCGGATTTACCGAATATTTGATAGTGCAATTTTTTTGATAGCATTTGCATATTCAACTGATTGAATCTAGTCTCGAGTTTTGCTTTATTGTCATTGTTTTCATCGACAAACTCTGGATTATCTATTTTTAGCAATGCTGAGTCTGCATATTTATTGATCAATGAAGCAGAATCAGGCTGAATTTCGTTTGAAGTCTCACTCGTTTTTGTGTCAGAAGATATAGAAACTTCATCGGTGCTCCACAATGTTGCATCATTTAAATTCTCATACATCAAATTCTTGACTGTATTCATTCCCGATTTGTTTCTACGGAAACCGAGTTTACCAGAGCTGCGACCATCGGTTTTAGCAATATTAACTCCAGCGTCTACAGCTACATTCGGGGTTATAGCACCACCGTTTGCATAGACTTTGGCACTTTTCTTAATGATAAATTTTTTCTTTGTTACATGTTTCATAGATTTTAGATCCAAACCATCCACAAGTGTCAAATTGGTCGAGCACTTATGTCTTATACATATAGTGATCAAATTTATTCTTGCCGGCATCTTCATAACAGTGTTATTGTCAAACAGGTTCACGAGGGGTGCAATCAACGCACGTGTCGAGAAGATAAATAATTCGGGAAATGCAGAGCAGTTTAGAATACACCATTACAACTCACCTTTCACACTGTCAATTATATGAATCGGATAGCAGCTATTTAACCACATAGGGATTGTTATGACAGACAAATCAAGTAACTTTCCATGTAAAAATAATTGGTTCTTGGTAAACACATGGTAAAATGGGCTTGTGAGACCGACACGTGTTTTAGTGCGCCATTTTTGATTTCCCTCTATGAACAGGGCTGCCAGTAGAAGTGAGAAGTAACCAAGAATGTTGCAACCGAGTAGGAGTAATCGTGGCGGCAATTTCAAATACCCATCCTGAAACAAAGTCAATAATCGCGATTCAATGAGTTATAAGAAGAAATATTGAGGAAATATCCGATAATACCTCTGTGTAAATTCTTCCACTTCTTCATAAACAATCGGGATGGGGTGTAACAAGCCTTATTTTCCCATAATAATGTAACTTCGATCTCAAAATATCATCTGCGGTTCTACTAATAATATCCTGATATTCACTGGTCCAAGGCATTGATGAAATCAATTCCAATTCATCACTACTCTCTCTCACCTTCCCAAGATTCGTAACGTTTTTCCGCGAATTATTCGAATCTCCGTGGGTTTTACCAGCATTTTTGTCTTCTTTTTTCAGGAGTGAATTTTCTTTTGTACCCGACATTTGTAGGTCAATGGAGTTCTGGTCTCCAGTCCTGGTGTTGCCATTAGCGATAGAACCTCTGGCGATACTTGTCGTATTACCAGATCTTTCCCTGGTGCTATCACCAGTGGTTTTGATGAATTGTTTTTCCCCATTTCTATCGGCAGCATCTCCGGTGAGTCCTTTTCTATCAATACTAGTCGCATCGCCGACTACTCTTCTTCCGTCAACACTGATCACATCCCCAGCAATTTTCATTCGGTCGTCAACAACTTCATTCGCACCCTTTCTCTGTTCATCCATAACACTAATGGTATCTTTCGCTATCTGTCTCCTTCCATCAGAAATAGGATCCCCTGATATTCGACTCGTATCATCACCAGTTACATCCTTTGATAATCGGTCGTTCTTGTCATCAAATATGTTGTTGTGTATTTCCCTTCGATTGTTTCCATATTCATTCAGGACTCCTCTCCCAACACCAAGGTCGTCATCGTCATCAGTGAGATCTTTCGACTGTATCGACACCCGCTTAGGTCTCACAGGTCTTGGAGGAAGATGATCAGTGACATGGGGTCCACTGCGACGTTTCGTTTTGCTACGTCTGGTACCAAATGCAAAAATGCTGGAATCTTTCGAAGGTCGTCCAGGTATTTCATGACCATTCAAATATGGTGGTCGCGCACGTTCTCGACATTTTATCTCTTTACGTGGTGGTCTCACCTGACAACCAGATTTGTATCCAACAGACTGCGTTAAATCATCATAATCAGCCCATGGATAATCATCTACAAAAAATCCCATGTTTTAAATCCCAATCGCATGTGTGTGTTAGCTATCTATTCTCCATTCTGTCGAAATTTGAATCGCTATTATTACCCATGTGACAAAAATCTGTTTGATAGGTAGATCTCAAACGATCTTCATTGATACGTCGAAGGATATCAACTGGTGGTAGTGGAGAAATCCGTTCTATGCTCAAAGGGAATTCACACTTGTCATTAATCTGTGGATTTAGAGAGAAGTTACGTATGACTCAAACTGCGAAGAGGTTTATCATACTCATTTACATTGTTTCGCCAACTTCCAGTCTCGATATAGTTTCCTACGAGAGCATCCGGTGGTGACTTAACATTGGTCGGATACAACTTTGGTTCTAACAAATAACCCATGGGCCCGATACGACTCCATTCATATGAATTTGTCTCCAATTTATCAAATCGATTCATCGATGCATCTGGAACCGGTTTCACACTACAATGACACAGAATATCGTGGTATTGGGGATGAGAATTGGGAATCGTGTTGTGGTTCGAACGTAAGTCGTTTCCATTTTGACAGAAATAATGTCTATGATGAACTGTTGAAATAGCCATTTCACTTCTTCACTTCTCTTTCTTCCAAGACATTGATATGTTTTCAACAATTTTTGTGACACAGATTTCATTTATCATTTAGATTCACTTGATAATTTATCTTATTACACCCTGAAGATGCACAGACATATTTTGAATTTGATAAAAATGAAGAATAAGGAAGCTGGAGACTAAATAAAAATAAACGAAAGTGAGATGTGAATGTATCTGTATTGAATTGACGAATTCTCGACTTTTCAGTTGATTCTGGTTCGTATGTTCCTGAGAACATTGAGACAGGTGACATACTGCCATTATTTATCGATGTAATGAATGAATGGTCGAGTCATGATGACTGTAGGTCGGAGTTAGCATTTCATTTGCATTAGTGTCTTGTTTCAGGACATATCTGAGTAGAAAAAAAAACCAAATAATTGATAGATTATTGTTAATTGTAGGAGTGAATATTCATGGAGAGTGCCTGTGTTTGACGTAATCCTGATGACTTATGAGCCATTGAATCAGTTCCTCGATTATCTGATAAAGAATGGAATGAAAGTGAAGAAACTTTTTTGTAGATTGCAGAGCGATTGCGAAAAAAAAAAAATTCAAAAACATGCAATACAGATGGTGTCGCTCTAAAGATATCGCTGTCGTTCAACAGCACCGGAAATAGAATGACGACGTCATTGCAATCTTCTGTATATACAATGAGAGGTGAACGCAGACGAGTGGACGGCAATAGTTGTGGAGTCGTTGTTCTCGTCAATCAACAGTTGATAATATGATGGTGGATTGATTCCCGAGGTCATTATGAATGTGAAATCGACAGAAGGTTTTTCTCGTCTCCTAAATAATCCAACAATTTTGAAGATGCAGAACATTGTTATTCATGAATATATGAAAATAACATTTTTATCTGTTTGGTCATTAAAAACTTCATTATTTATGATCAACGAGAATAAAATTCTATTTCTGAATCTTCAGAGAATGTTCCTAATCATCGGATATGAAATAGAATGGGACATGGAGCGATGGGAGAAAAAACTTCGATCCAAATGCGAACTGTGTGACTAATCGAAAAGGGAAAAAAAAAGATTCATAGTAAGGCGAACCCAGTCATTATGAACATATCAGTTGCTCGTCTTCTTGTCCAATCCGTTCCGGGTATCGGCTATAAACGTACTGATGACGGTTCGCCTCGAGCCCCGAACGAACGTCGGTGTAAACTTTCACTGTTTCTCAAATTTATTCTCACAATTAAATGAATAGAATTTGAACCCGATTAATCCGTTTAACAAGACAAATTCAGTGGGCTCAATTAAGGTGATGATGATTCATACGAGTGAGAATGTTATAGACTGATTGTAGAGTAAATAACATGGAGCTAAATATTGTTGGGAGCTCATCATATTTCGAATCGAAGAAACATTGTAGACTTGTTGAAATATGCGAGCACGGACTGAGTTTTATTTGATCGTAAAATTTGCAACATTTTTGTAGCCTCATTAAAACTGACAGTATTTAAAATAAAGTACATGATACGAAGCACTTTAATTGTCTCCTTCGTTGCGGGAGGAGTAATGGAGGAGGCAAACAAATTATGAAGAAAATGAAATTCTGGATGACTACGAATTTCCCATTGTGTTTTTACTGGTGCCATCACTTTCATTTGCCTAACCATTTTATGCTTGATAATTCGTCTGTCACTCGAGCTATTATTCATGAAGAGTTCCCACGAAAATAAGTCAAAAAAAAAAGAGAGAGAGGGAAAGAAAAAGAAACTAACATACAAGCAATTTATCTTCGTTTGTTCGGGTGTAAGGAGAATTTACTTTGATGTAAATCTTTTTCTCTTGTGATAAAAAATATTTTTCACACTAAGTTGCCATGAACAATGTCGTTGTTTCCATTCGCTGAAAAAAACATGAAACTGAGGCCAATGAATTTGCAAGATTGACAAATGGAATTCCCGGAAATTATTCATGTTACCATAAATTTTGGATCTTATGTCTTACAGATTTTTTTATATGAAATATTATAATGAGAAAAGATACTCGGTGACTGGGGATTTCACAAAAATCGAGGGTCAATCCATTCGCGATATACGTTTCTTCTCAGGAGATGTATCAAACGTTGAGTAGAATGATCAACAGATGGGCAGACATTTTCCACTCATCGTGATCAGATTCAATACCAACTTCACTGTAACGATTTTTTATTTCGTTAACTTGAGATGAACTAATTTTTCACGGAAAAAAAGAAGGGAAACGTCATTCTAATAGGAAGATCCGAGAGTGACTGCTCGTTACATTTTTACTGCTAAGTTTCTATTCGCAACATTCTGGTTGGACGCGATCAGACTCAATCTCTTCTCGTATCTCTTTTCGTCTTTCTCATCTTTTTTCACCATCCTCATCTCATTCACTCTCACTTGTTCAAGTTGGAAGGACAGTGGTTTTAAAATAGGCCCCGGCACATGAGAAATACACAAGACGATGCCAATGCTAAAACGCTAAACGACTCGGCCACTGTTCTTTCTCTTCCTTGCGGCAGTCGTTGATCGTGGATCGTACCCGTAGCAACCCTCTATATGTTTTTCCACAGTAACATTCTTTATATCATCAAAGTTTTCTTTATTGATAAGCAAGTGATTAGTTTTGAATGTAATACAAAGTGTTCATTGAAAGAGGTACGAAGAGAGCATTGAGGAAAAAAATTATTTATCTATTACTCTCTGGCATTGCTCTCGAAGTTTGTAATTATCTATCTAATCATTTATTGTTATATGCTGTAAAGAAGAAACACAGTGCATATATTCACGGTTGTGGTATCCAAATGCCAGTCATTAATTACTAAACTTGGCATGAACAACTCTGAAGATCATCAACCGCTTAAATGTGTGACGGAAAATTATCATGATTAAATTTTGAGAACACTAATAAGTGAATATCACTAGTTTGAATCAACTCCTCGTGTAAATTGCTTCAGTAATTTCTGCGAGATCCATCGAATCGTTCAGTGAATGATGAAATGAATCGATTTTTTAATTAAACTATTAAACATAAATCAAAAAAATTTTTATAACAATTCTTGTTCAATAAATATCGTTTATTTTCGCTAGCGGAATCGATTGGTTAATCGACTTTATACAGTTCGCGAAAGTGTTAAATGTTTATTTATCATCAACAACTCGTTAAATCGATATTCACGTGGCGCGAAGAGAGCTGATTCCGTTAATCGTGTATGAACAGTTCACACTGTATTGTGTTCAATCAAAATAAAATTTTTATTTTGTATATCTTTGGAAAATAATTGATATTCCAAGGATTTCACACATTTCCCTCTTCTCAGTCATTCCGATGACATGGAGAAGAGATGGTGAGGCTAGAAAACCGAACGTGTTCAATTATGACACGACCTGTTAGTTCAATGCGAAGAGACGAGGAAATGTAAAAGTCCCGAGATCCAAATCGTTAAATCAATTGTATTTCACTTGTTACTACAAAAATGTAAACTGACATGCTTTAAAAAAATATTTTCAATAATATATTGTGTATCAACGAATGTCACGCGTCACGTGTGTCAGGCGTGAAGTTTGTTTCATCTCAACGCCGTGGAAATCAACGCCTGAATTATCACCCATGGGAATTCAAACCACTGCCCAGTTCGTCGAGAAATACCACCATATTATTGGTAAGCTTTCAGTATAAATAAAAGTTTGAATCTACAAATGGTACATCGAACAGAGAAAGAGAGAGATCAGAGTCAAAGAAATTAACTGAGGCAATTAACTCCGGATGAATAGAAATACCTCATAAGAAAATTTGACTACTATAAAAAGTACGAATTGAAGTTTTTTATAGTTGCAACTTGCCCAAATAATAGTGAACAATTATTTCCAATGATGAATACATCATTCTCAACTATATTGATAATTGTGTCAACTAATATTATTACAGTAGTTCACCTCGGAGATAAAATGTGTCAAAACAGAGGGCGAAGCTGATAAATCTATTAAAAATCCCTGGTATATCCTCCAAGTTCCAAATAAATCATATTGCCTGAAACAGTTATCCCTTCGGGTACGTAACAAAAAGCTAATAATACTTTTTCGTTAACATGTGTATACATGTTCGATGTTAGTTGTGATGGGTGTAGTGAGCATGAGTGACTGACACGCGTTCGAAAGGCAAATACAATAGGAAGCTTAATCGACAGTTTAAAACTGTAGTGCACACGGTAAGTAATCGGGACGCGCGTGTATTTCAAGCCGTTTCGTCACGGATTTTCCTGTTCAGCTCGACTACACATCGAGCAAGACTAACAGCGGTGCGGCATAATACTCACACCCGATCCATTTATATCAATCCCATTGGATAAAATCCTAAATTTATTTCTCTCGGCTATCAAGACAAACAAAAATATCAATTTATCGTTGTATTGAGATTCCTTCTGTCTGCTTTTTGGAGAAATTGAATTGATGATCAATGAACATTCGTTATTACGGGATAAATACATTTGTGAATTCGTAAAACTACTGGAGGGAAAATAGTCTAAGTCAAAAAAATTGAATGAGTTTTTCTTCTATATGGATTGTTGGACATTCCAGGAAACAAATGTGGAATTATGGACAACACAGTTTGCAAACCGTCGCGTCACTCTCGGTTGTTGCTGCACGAGATCATGTATAGATCCATTTCTATGGATTGGTGCCAACTAATGCGATATGATCCGGGTCTATGTATTGGTACAGTCGTTCTGCATCTGCCCAATAAATAAATCCACATATGCATACATGCTCATGTACGTACATACAATCGAGTCATATACGTACGAGTTATGTACATGTCACATGCGCACCAAACCCAAGTCTCACCGCAGAAAATTTCTTAAGTGACGTATCGTATAAATTTGAAACGTCATCACCAGAATTGTCATGAAATTCTTAATTATTTATAATCACAATGCGTAACGCAGGAATGTCCGTGTGCAAATTGACAGGCAATAAATCACTAACGATTTTCTTTCTTAGTATCACTCGTCAAATTTGTATAACTGTCATTCATGCAGAAGAACGAGATAAAATTTGTTTAAAGCATCTTGTGTCGTGTGAAATACGTTCAAAATTTGTGGTGGACTTGATCAATATCGAAATTATCACAGCCAATAAATTTGATGGGCATTACATAAAGAAATTCCAACCATGTTTATTTAAAAATTACATTCGGTACATAGAGACTATTAAACGTTTTCATATTCTTCCTGTGACAAGGTTAAACTCTCCACTCGGTGTTTATGAATATGAATGTGCGAAACGGCTGCAAACCATACCACCCTCCCCCAGCACAAACTTTCGGAACAGTCAATAACGTACGAATATCGTCACTCTCAATGTATAACTATATATTGAAGTTTTGAGAATGTCGCGTCAACGCTACCAATAATATAATTCATACATCAGTGCGTTGCACACGTGAAACTCATAAAATAATTATTTTCATATTTATTACCCCAACATAAGAATGTTTTCGTCTGAACGGTCTTCCGTAGCGAATATTTATAGAACCAATTGAAAAAAAACATTTTCTTCAACTGAAATTCTTCAAATTATAAAATTTCATCCAGGGGAAATAGAACAATGATCCACCACAAACATCCTTGGATTTTTATAAATCCAAATGAACAATATGCTTATTCAGTTCGAAATTATTGGCACCCTCTTGCTTTTGTGATTGTTGTATAGTATATACGAATATTTGGCAGCGGATTCGTATTCGCAACTCGCTCTGGGTGAAAAACATGGCGCGAGTTCCCAATAAAAAGTTTGGCGTGCGCGCACCCATCATAATCCATAAATAAGCATCGAATATATATAAATATGTGCTGGCGTAGAGTGTTGTTATATATATGTAATTGTATAGTGATGTGGTTTTATTCGTAACGATATGATGATCATCAAATGATATATATCATAATTTATTATTAATACCGTTTAACAGTATAGATAACGTCGCGTCTCTCGCGTTGATATTTACCTGCATTGAAATATATATCTGTTGATTTCGTACGTTGTGTGTAAAGAAACTCAGCATACGATCCACAGCCTGTGCACTCGTGCGATGAAAGGCCAAAGGCCTTGGGGGAGGATCTCTTATTAGATCTTGGAACGAATTAGAATCTTAAGTGGGATAGATTATTCTCACACGGATTTCACTATTATCCGTCATGTCGCTGTGCTAAAATAATTAATACGATGCGGTTGGATTTATTTTCGTCTACTACCTCTCAATTGTTACATGATTACGAATTCATATAAATACGCTACAACATAATTATTCATTTGAATTTATATTCATTGTAAAGTCACGTACCACAGGAATCGAATAATTTCAGGTAATTTCAAGTATTTTCGTTGGATCTGAATATATGAAACTGATAAATGATGAGAACAAAAATTAATTTAATCGACCTGCATAAGCAATTAAAATTGGGTTTTTTTGGTATTCGATGGATTGGAATTTCTCATGAAGTGAGAGGAAATAGAAAATATAAAAATTTCGTTGGGGAAAGCATAGAATTTGTGTTGCCATCTGGTGGGAGCGTGAAGTAAATACATGAGCTTTATACCTCCAATCGACAGCGTCACTTTTTCATATTTTCAATTGTATAACCAGCAGTGAGGGGAAGGAGATTATGTACGTTTATATTATCATGGAGCGTATGGGAATACACTCGTGATACCCATGTTAACTTTCATTGAGTAATTCTGCAACAGGTCAAGTAGAAACGACAATTCTTCATCAGACATACGCGCGTAAAGTGGAAAAATCCTCTGCCAACGATTTTCGATGAACAATCCAGACACAATAATATAATCGTAAATGTATACCTGGCACACATGGATGCAATGTCATTTATTATAAACAAATCCAAAAATAAAGTGAAATAAATATAATTGGAAGTCATACAGAAGAATACGAAATATCTGCGAATTGAAAAGAAAATCCATGCCATAATCGTGCATCGAACTGATTCAAACTGGATCGATCTGCAAAACTGCAATGAACGATACACCGTAAAGTAGCGACACCCAGCGGTGGGAAATCTTCTCTTCCACACCTGCATCTTCATCCATCTGAATCTACACACATGCGAGACGGAGGGAAATAAGTGCGACCATATGGATGCTCTCGTGTGAGGGGACCAAAAATTTTCGGCGCTGCGCGACCACACAACGTTGCGACCTTGCGGTATTTTTGCATCCACCGAAAATAAATTTCGTGTAGTCTTATAACACATCCAATAGCTAGGGGCAACTCACTAGAGTAAAGTGGCTGACGCGTACGATAGCTACAACCTGACTGGCTACAGAGAGAGATGCTTCATAGTCTCTACTAACATACAAAAAAAAAGAAAAAAAAACAAAAGTTTATACTCAAAAAAAGTTCTGTATCAAATTCGAAGTGATATTGATATACGAACGAATATGGATGATGGTTCTCACTCTATGATGATTTATAGATTTCTCCTATCTCAAACTGTGATTCGTTTTGGAATTGCAGAGTACGATGCTATCACTTCATGTCAGAATTTGAAGTGGTACTGTTTCTGTTTCCCCATTATTTAATTCAAATTTCTCCCGGGTGCACATTACATACTCCCTCAAATATTGACCTGCAAGATTGACATCATCTGCAACCGCCAAGAACTCTAAGCATCCACAACGTATGAGGAAATCCCAATCGTTTACTCCAACCTCAATATATACGGACGAAAGTACCGGCATCGCCTTCCGCATTTAACACTCCTCACAAAAGCCCCAGCAATATATATGAAATATATAATACTATAGGCACGATATGAAAGTACGTGAGCGAGTACGAGCGCTACGATCATGTGAGTTCGAACCAGAATTAACACAGGGGGAGGCCATCGTGGATATTTCTGGCACAATTGTCCGTCGAAAAATAGACGAAGTTTCAAGTCGTGCGAATTAAAAGATACCACTGAGACAATTCTGATGACGAGAGACTGTTCCGCCACACACGCTTACGGCCCAGTCGCGCGACCTCCTTCCGTGTTCAATTTTTTCTGACTTTTGTGTTATTGCCGCACGCTGAAACATTGGAGAAGAAAAAAGTCAATCAGACATTTCCCGTAGAAAAAAATTCTCAATAAATATTAATTTCTGCATCAAAATACAGTTTGTCCATGCATGAATTCGTTGCAAACATTTCAGACGTGATGCCACAAGAAATTCATCTTTGGATATTCTTCCCCTTCGTTCTTCAAACAAATCCTTGAAATCTATGAGCTGTCACGTCACAACGATTTATACAATGACATCTACCACTGTTTCACGAGGAATCACGTATTTCATGTAAGTTTGATAATTCAATTCGGTGATAACAATTGAGAATCAGACTGACTATGCCGAATCAGATTTGTACTGACATACGACTGTTCTCTGCAACAATCAACATTCACTTGATCTTGAAACTCATTCACTTATGAGTGAATATATCAGTTGCAGCCGAAATACCAGAATTGATATCAAGCTCAAACTTCTCATGGTGAGGAGGGTTCGTGCTATAGCTTTTGTGTGCTCAGATGAAAGTCCACCCCAATAATCAGTCGGATTCGGAGGAAGGTCGTAAGCTTATTTCCCCAGAGAATTTGTACATTCACCCACCTCAGATCTATCTGCAAAAAAGAAGACAGGTTCACTATTTTTGTGTCCTCAATTCGTGTCATTTGGTATAATGAACTCAATTTTATCATTGTTCTCATCAGATTCATAATTGTTGGGATATCAAAATTAAAAATGTACATACAATTTGTATACAAAATACATTCGAGATTCTTGTTATTATTTAATTAAGGAAAAGTCTGGTAGAAACTCTCCGAAGTTCCATATATTTATTCTGTTTATTAGATTTGGACTCTCATCCATTGCTGAACAATTTGGTTGCAATTTTTGTGCACCTCTGATGATGAGGAGAATCAAATGATTTATTGTGGCAATTGCTTGAAAAATCTTTATGATCCGCGAGGACGAAGCGAGAACTTGTGTCTATATTTCTCCTCTAGATGCATTTTGTCTTACTGCCGCTTCGTAAATCATTCGAGAAGTTGATCCACCGAACTCCTGCACTATATACGTTCCCTGAGGTATACATACAAACTTTGCAGCGTCGCAACAA
Source organism: Meteorus sp. PSUC_FEM 10030008 (assembly GCA_018881525.1). NCBI lineage: Eukaryota > Metazoa > Arthropoda > Insecta > Hymenoptera > Braconidae > Meteorus > Meteorus sp. PSUC_FEM 10030008. The sequence continues at coordinate 78,273 of JABMBR010005329.1, forward strand.
AGCTTATAATTCCCATAAAAATTCATACGCGAAACCCCATGCTTATAAAAATATTCTGTGAATTTTATTTGCAAACAATTTGAAACTACCAGAAGTCTCGGGCCAAATTGTGAAATGAACGCGAATTGATCAATCCCAAAAATGCTTAAAATATTAAGTGATAGGAAAATGTTCTCAATGATTGATGATCTTATTCTGTCCCAAATAATATTTATGATATTAATGGTCTTTTATACCATTCTCGTGGAAATTGATCATGGAAAAATGTGCAGTGCATTCAATCTAGGAAAAATTCCAATTTATTAACGTGTGAAAGTTGATTAATCTTTATTCTTCATCTGCTTCTACTCCACATGCGCTCTGATAAACTGTAGAGCATACGCATGAGTTTGATGTTGAGCACTTGGAGTACACCGAGACACGGATAATGTTCAGTTCGAAATAACTTTATGGACAATAGGGAGCTAGACGTTGATATATACATGCTCGCCACTTGATATTTTACTGTTGCACACGCCAGTCAAACTGCTATATATGTATACGTGTAGGTGTAATAACCACTACCCATTAAAAGCTCCATCAAATTCTACAGGTGATATGTGTCTGTTGATATATGAACTGAACTCATCAACATCTATACCAACATCAATGATTCTATTTCAACTTTTCCTCATTGCACTGCTGATTTACCTTCAATGTCTGCTTGCAATATTGAAAATACACTTTTGATCTCTATTTATAATGATATCCGTCTGACATTTGTTCTTTTATATCAATCCGATCATTCTGATCAAGAATACGATGGGGAAAAAACGTATTTATCTTTCAAGTTGTGAATTCATCAGACATAACGTCTCGGTCCGTTGAAAAAAAAAGAATGGATATCTCAATAGAAACATCTATAATTCATGGTGATGAAATGAAGTGAGATTGGGAAAGAAGTGACATGGTGAGAGATGAAATAGAATTATCAGACGCGGAATCGAAGTAATAGATAGATACAAAAGTTTTCTATCTTTAGCTCTGCGGCCATCGAGCTCCAAGTCAGATATTTGTTAGGTGGATGGTCGCCGTGTTGTCTGCCACTGTCTGACACTTTCATCGAAGTGTATACATAAACTTTCAAGATATGCCTGATCACCGTAGATTCACCAGGGCATCGATCCTTATTTTATCTTCTTCACAGATTTTCATTTCTCAGCAGCAAACCCTTCGTAACTTCGCTAATGAGTTCACAGTCATTGTCTAAAATTCAGTTTGCTTTATGTTTTTCTCTACAATTCCACTTTGTACATCATGACCACAGTAAGATTTTGAAATCGTAATCGATTTTTTCAATATGTGTGAACAAATTTAATGAACCTCGTAACTTTTTCTGGGGTAAATCAATGGCATGAAAAAATGTTTGATGACAGTATTCATTCTTCGAAATTAATTTCATTCCATCAAATTTCGGGTCAGTTAGTGAACGAGGTATAGTTATATCAAGTTATTTTTAATCCGCGAAGAATAACGATTTTATTTTTTCGATGTCAAGACCGTTGTGAATGAATTTCATCTACGATTAACACAGAAGCGAAATCAATTGAGTAATCCACACTCAACCGTATGTATTAACTACGTCATTAGTGACCCCAAGGGCTCAAAATCACCATCTATATATACCGTATAGACGATCCCCATTCGTGAACAAGCCTGATGAAATTTAGGCCGAGGCTCGGGCCGTGTGGCATTGCCAAAATAACACCAATATTTCTTTTTTCAATTTACAAGTTTATGTATGAATTGATTACTCTGTCTCTCACCTCTCTCTTTCTCCTTAGTTTATAATGAACCATCGGTTTTCAAGCATGCATAATGAGATATATTAATATGTTTCGTTATTCTATTATTCTTGTCACTTTTCTTCATCCTATGTACTTTGTTAGTGATTAATGTCCATGAATATATTGCATTGATTTATCATTTGAAACTTGCTTCTACGAGCATATCGATTATGAACTCCTCGCTGATAATTAAAACTGAGTGTACACTTGATGTATAATTCGATAAAGCCTTCATTGATGGCACACTCGATGTGTACACTATCCTGTTTTATGTATTGCTGTATATGTGTGAACTTGGCGTAACGTATTCAATATATTCACAAAGTGGATAAATGCTGTTATGATACATGGTACACCAGCAACAATATTAGATTCGCCTGGAGTCATCATTATGCATGATTATGGTATTTGTTCAAAAGTATTCCGCTATCATGTAATGAGTTACGGTGCTTTTACCATCAACTCTTGCCATCGATCCAACGATGATATACCCAAAATTTGATACTCGAACTTGAAACTTCACCCTTGAATGAGATTGGGATAAAGTTCTTTATATCACTCACATATTGACAATGGATTTCTATCGATCACTGCCACCGCCACTCTCAATCCAGCGCCTCCACTTGTTGTAATATATTTTTTCCTAATCGTGGATGAGCGTGAAGTATATGTGAAGATATAAGAAGAATGAGAAAGAGAGTCGATACAGCGTTGTTACGGATGATGACGAAGAAGACGAGACGACAACGACTATAGTTGAGGACCAGGGAAACTAAGAGCGGAATGAGGAATGAGAGGCGGCATCGAAACACTTTTAGACACACAGCGTCCACGTCGTCGCGACGCCCTGAGAACAGTAGTCACGTACCTTGAGCAGCCTCCACCTTGCCGGTTCGCGAGAGTTGCAATTGGGACTGGAAACATATTTTTTTCCCATTGGTTTTTTTCACCTACCTTTGATTTTTGATATAAACCAGTCATTCCTTGTTGTAAATCCTGCAACATACACAAGTGAGCAGGGAAAACTAAAATCAAACCAATCAAAAGTTTTCATCAGATGAAAATGTATAGAACGTGTTTTGCTACATTCTTCTAATGAAATCGAGAGTGGATATAGTCCCTCAATGCGACTCGTGATTATTTCTCAAATGTCAAGTTATTGCGCAAAATGGTTCATGAATACGTGAAACGGTTTGGGAATTTGAGGAATCCGGAAGCAATTGTTGAGTGATGAACAGGATAAAATGTGTACATAAATTTATACGTAGACATAAACATATACGTATACGTAAGCCAAATATAATTTTGCAATGGTGAAGAAATTTAACGTGAACGCTGAAAATTCAACGCCAACATTTGTCGATGATACAATTCTAAATTAAACCAACCAAGTTGGTGGTGTTCAAGATAAAAACTTTCAATCTCCAAAATTGCCCCGCCGTCTGTCCATCTCTTTCTCTCTCTTCGTCGTACACCCACTTTGTTATACGGGAATCCGCTTGGATGATAGGATCGGTGCCCAATACCAAAATAGAAAATTGAGGAATCACTTTGCCTGAGTCCCTCCTGCCACATCTTCGTTATCAACATCATCATTCTGAGTTTGATTGCAACATTCTCACAAACCGAAATAAATGTGAAAACTCATTCTTCAGTATTTCTTCCTGTTCTCTACAGTATTGTTTTGCTTACTTTGATGATACTGCAAGTGCAAGTACGTTCCGTATTACGTGGTGTGTTAAATAACGAAAGATGGATGTATGAAACGTGTTCGTGTTTGAACACCTGGTATGTCGACGACAGTGGCGGCAGTGGGTTGATAATAATACTTGATAAATCGTCGTGCAATAAGGACCGCGAAAGTGGTGCGCGTGGCAAAAAGAGAGAGGGACGCCGTCATGGCGGAGCGTCCCGGTGGCGGTGGAAGTGGCGGCCGACGCTTTTCACGTCGCGACAGCAGCGACGCGGTCGGTTCTCATCGTGGAACACCAACGTCTTCAAAAGAACGGAGAACAAAGCGTTCGAGCAATCCTATCAAAGAACGCTGGTTATTGACAAGAAAAACATGGCGTTATATGGCGGACGCTGGACGTCGGTTGATACCCGATGGCGCGCACAATCGTCACGAGGACATACCAAAGATCGAACAATATTTTCAGGAAGTGTGCCAAAAAGAGCCGAAGTTTCTACTTCTAAGAAAGTCATCGTATCCAGGTAGTTTAGGCTTCCGTACACATCGCTATCGGCGTTTGGTCAAGGGTGGAAGTTGTCGAACAAAAGCAAGTTCCGCTGATGAGGCTGATGATCCATCGAGGACTCAAGGTCCAAATATGATTTGTATGGCAACATCTGGTGGACGTTTTGATGTGTTCAAAACTAGGAAGGATTGGTTCATATCGAGTGGTAGCACGCCGACGACACCTGTAGCGCGTCGTCGTGCGCCCCAGGAAGACGCTGAGGCAAAGGCATTAGCAGACATGTTACAGAAGTATTTAAATATGAAAGGCGAAACGTCAACATCATCAAACAATTCAGAATCCAAAGCCATGCAAAATAGCAGTACGGCCAGTAGTTCAACTCAATCGTTTGATTATCAAAGTTTGATAGAGAAACTACAACAACATCTTAATTTAATAATGGCGGAAGGCAAACCGCATGCTCCACGTGACGATTCACGTAATTTAACAAACTCTAACGATGATGCGATACCAACACCTCCATATCGTGGTGATTATGTTCACAAATCACTCATCGAAACATTAAACCGCCATTATGCCAAATCATCAAATCGTGAACATGTGATTTCTGGTATATTAACTGATAGGAAACTCTTAGAAAAATTATACTTTGATTTACGATGCACAAGGAGATTTAGAGGACCGAGGGCAACTGGTGCGTACACATCACCACCACATTGGTGGGGTAGTCCCCGAAATCGTTTAAACCAACCGAAAGAAAATCGTGATGGTGATTGGTTACCATCGAGGCGTGAAATGGTATCACCACCGCCATTGATAGCGGTTCAGGGACCGAGTACTGATCGGGGATATGTTGATGCGGTTGTTCAAACAGATCCATTAATGAAAGAAGTGCTCGAAATACTTTTGATTGAGAGAGAAAAAGACGACAGTAGTCAGAGAGATAGTAGTGGTAAAAGCTCACGCCGGCGAAGCAGCGTCGATCATGATGATGTTTCACCATCAGTTAGTGATACAATCAAGAGATATTTAAGAATGGCAAGAAAAAAGTCAATCGATTCAGACAAGTCGGACCGTTTCAACAGGGTAAATTATGATCGAAATTTGAGGAACATCAAAGCCAAAGGTGAAATTACTAAACCCGGTGATGATGACGGTAATAGTAAGGGCTGTCAAACTGATGACAACTGGATATATAGCTATCGCGATACGACTTTGACATCTTCTGAAGCTGCAGATAATTTTTCGGACGCCGATACAACATCGCCGATCAGTCGAAATGCAAGTTCGAGAAGTAGCATCGATGCCGGTCTTGGTTCTGAGGAACCACCAAGTACACCTAAACATCACCAATCTTTCCTATCCCAACTCCTGCACGGTTCCAATACTCACAAGGATAAACCTCATTCAGCACCTGGTTCACCAGCTCTCACATCATCAAATTCTTCAGGTGGCGCAGCGATGCAGAAAAGCAAGTCGTCCAGCAGCGTTGTACATCATGGCAGTCGGCTAGTTGCCAAAAAAATATGGCGATCGAGGAGCAAAAGCACGTCTAGAACTAATCAACCGTCAGTTTGGACGCCACAGGTGACATAATGTTTTTCTTTGCTACTTTTCTAACTCAAACAAATCTATTGGACGAGAGCAAAATTTTTTCTTTATGGTTGAACATCAAAACCAATCAATCATTATGTTGTCATTAGACAGATTGTTGAATCTTTATGATTCTCATCTTATGTATTTATTTATTTTTAATTTTTTCTTGCATCGCGCCCTTGAAATATTTGACTTTGTGTAAACAGGCAGATGGATATTTTCGCTCGACACAAACCAGTACGAAAAAAAAAGTAAATATCAACGGATATTTTTATGCTTTAGAATTTGTTCGTACACCTGTAGAACATTCAAATAGCAATTTCCACACTACATTTCTGGTAATAAATATTCCGTTGGAATTATTTCTGGAGAAAATCTCAAAATCGTACAATTATACTTGTTATGGTGTGATGTGAAAGACCGGATAGATATATGCGATAACCAATTTAGGGCCGTGGAATTTTCGCTGGCGCCGCCCGAAATAGTCACAAGCACTTGCTTGCATGCTTAAATTTAACAAATCGCACGCGGACATTATATATACCACTTACTGACATATTTTCTCACGTTTCTCGTCATATAATTGCATCAAAAGTATTTTGACTCACGTTGCAACGACTATTGAACTGATGCACTGCATACTGGTACAATTCCATTGAAAATATTTATTCATAAAGAAAAATAATTTAATTCGCAGTATTATGAATACACTATTTCATTTTGTGCTATTCTCGTGTCTTTTCATTTAATTACAACGTCGAGCACGTGCGGGAAATGCAGATATAATATGGATCGATTGCTCTGAAACATACAAAGAATTTTTCCCCTATTCCTTCACCCGAAGTCATGAACACTCCAGTCACGAAGTTGGTGATCACGTCGCGCTTTCGTTCGTTTCTCACTTCGTGACAAAAAATATACACATCTTTGTAACAATTACTCATTTACTTATTCCTCCTTCGTAGGAAATTATTAACAGTCAGGTGTATTCATATGTCAAATTCACTCTCGACACTCTGGACATCCCCTATTGGATGGAAACAAAAAACTCTCTTGTATGTTATACACATAGAAAGATATCATGTTGACTTTGAGTTTGTGTATTGAAGGGTAAATGCACGTGGGCCGGCACAGGTGGGCGTCGAGTTACTCTTCAAGAAATTCCACTGCGTGCGCTATCTGAAGTTGAGAGGAAAGTTCTGTGTCGAGTGGCTGTGGCAAAACTTCAAGCCCTCAATTTGGGTGTTCACATCAGACCACCGACAGGTAATTCATATCGTCCAAAATTATCATCTGTTTCATTCACTCAATGAAACTCAACTGGTATTTTTCAATGAAATTTCTATCTTTAGAGTCCCTTGCCAGTGGTTCGGTGACTAATAAACCGAAAAGAAGAGCTTATTTACTGAAGAGAAAGGCACTCACGACTGGTTTCTTTGACAACAAGAGCAAAGATGACAAGGACAAGGGTGAGGCATTATTCAAACATTGAATTGGATCGATTATTAATATGAACGAATATTTTCGTTATCATTGCGCTCATACTCCGACCTGTACTTCTTTGGAAAATAGTGTCATGACATTTTTTCACCAATTAAGGTCGTCACCCTATTTTTCCCAATGCATCACCTGTAAGAAAGATTCATTGTTGATACTTTCCCTCTGTTTATCACGAAAATGAAAGGCATAAACTCATTTCTGCTGTTCGTTACCCCCGCAGAATCCATTCTAATAAGTAAACACCTCGAAGAGAAAAACTCGCTATTTATCACTGTATCCATTCCATCCTCTTACGGAAAACCCACGAGGTCTATAGTGTGGGAAAAGGTTGAGCTTATTTCCGCTCTGGCAGTGTCGAATGAGTCTATACATACACGACAAATCGCGCAGCACTGTCGTCCAGCAATAGCCACCAATGACTATTTATAACTCTCTATGGTGAGAAATAGTGATTGCACTCTCTGTCTCCACCTCGTACACATGATCTAAAAATATTACACACCAACCACACAAATACATACATTGAACCATCAAAACAGTAGACATAATAAATTTTATGAAGAATTTGTGAATTTGTTGTAAAATATATCAAGTATCATCTTGACTTTTGTTGATTGATATCTCATTTCTGTCCTTAGAACACTCATGAAACTGAAAGATACATATTCGATGATAAACCATACTCACCGAAAACACAGCAGAATACTCGGACAAACTACCAACTTATCGATTGGTTATGAATGATTTCCGCACAACATCAGTAAGAATGATATGAGACGCAATTTGTTCGTCTAAGTATAGCGTCGGGGTGATCGAAGTAGCAGTCCCATATTTCCGCATATACTGATTTTATTTGTGGTTGATGTGCCCGGATACGCACCCTCCAGTTCTATTTTTCATTTCTCGTCTCGTAATTTTAACTTTCTTCTCTATTTCTTTATCTTTCATTTTTCTGAAGCAACCGCGCGAATAATTTGTGTTGACACACTACGTCAATCAAGTAGCAAGTGAGGAATATCATTTAGAGAGAGGTCACCTACCCAATCACACTCGCAAAAATTCATTTCTTATAATGAAAATAATTTTTATGATTTCTATTTTCTCTAAAGTTCACTTTTATATTGATGTACACCGCTGTTATAATATTCTTGAGTTTGATCCAACATGCATTGCTAGAATAATTGATCATATCATTTTACGGTTGGGAACTACCACCCAAATAATTAATCTTTTTCTCTGGACAAATCGGATGTCATTCTCTTTATATATTTTTTTCCTTCAATATTTAACTTTTCTTTCTGCTCGATCATGACTCTAATCTTCTGAATTATCTCAGGCGCAAAATCTAATTTTGTTAGACCCCAAATGAATAAATTCTTTTACGTCAGTTGATTCCAAATTTATCCACAGTAGGCCACGAAGAGGGAGAGTAAGAGAAGCAACGATAATTAAAAAAAAATGATCGTCCACTTTGTCACTTTCCGCGTGCCATCCAGTCATTCGTGCATGTCATATACAAAACGATAAACAGACATATATACACATATACAATACTCATCGAATAACAGTCACGTGTCTTCAACTGGCCCACATTGTGTGCTATAATCGTACAAGTGTTAAAGCAAGCAATGGGGGGGACATTGAGTACCACACGTATTTTCCATTTCAAAGTCCTCTGTGTATAAATCCAAATGTATAGTCATATTGTGCGAATGTATGCGTCTGTGTGTTTTCCAACGTGTGAAAAAACATAATAACATGTCAACATCTGTCACATGTGAATGAGTGAGCAGGGGAAATTCATGTGTGAAAAAAAAGAAAACATGCAAAACTCAAATGTGAATTTATAGTTTTTATCAGGTAGAGAAAACTCTCTTTCGATAATGGTTATTGGATAAATATTCAATGGAAAATCTCACTCGACGTACTAGAGACTCGTCCCTAAGAACTTGAACAATATATTGATGTTTTCGCAGCCATTCAGGTTCCTCTCAAAACTTACGCGCTCCACCTTCTTGATGTTTCATAGAATACGTTCGTATAATAAATAAATGAAAGAAGAGACGAACGAATCAAATGACTGATAATATTCTGTGAAGCAAAAGTCCGCTGCATTTTCAATGTTTTATCTTAATTAAAAATTGAAATCATTTCGTGACAGATTTGTAGGATGAAAATTCTTTTATACTTTCGGGTATTGGGATTCTTTTCTATATAAATTTCATAAAGAACCAGAGGCTCCAGAGATCAAGCAATTCTCTGGTTATTATGAATGTCGCAACAATAAATTTTCTTCTGCGTCAGACCTATGCTTTCATCGCTCCATCTTCTCATTTTGACATTATGATCACTTTACTCAATGAAATGTCAATATTGTGACAGAATAAATTTAACTGAAAATATTATCGAATGAGCAGAAAGAAACATTACGTGTGTAAACACTACGAAAATTTTGATTATAAATAATATAACATTAAAATGCATTTGATAATATAAAAATATGTGTACTTTTGGAATGATAGAATCTGCTGGTGGTCTAGTATTTGGAATTCCAATATCTCAATGTCTGGAGAATGACCGCCTGGCGAGAATTGCCACAGGCGAGGCTGCTGACGTCGGCTGCTTATCTAGAAGCAGCAGACACGGCAGTAGGACGAGTTTCACGAGCCTCATCGAACCGCCCACAACTGCCGCATCAAAAACCGATGAGGTGAGCATAACATTTTCAGTTTCGTATCCCCCGATAATATTAACTATTCATTCTCCATATGGTTAATCAATAGCCAGTATTTGCTCCAATAATATTTCCAACAGTTGGGATCGATAGCAACAAGGTATCCACTGTATCAAGTTTTTCTACATCTGGATTCCATCTATGCAATCAATTTTTCCACGCCACATCAAAAATTGATGGAGACTCTTCTCATTGATTACTCATTCACCTATAATTTGTGATGTGTACACTGAGTTTGATTCAATACTCGACTCCGTTCTCATATTATTGTCTAATACAAAAAGTATATTAAATACAACAATTCCATCCATGTTATTGCCACCCCCCACTAATTTTGACTAAGGATATTGCCCGACGAAACTGTTTTACCAATATAATACACGAACCGTTCAAGTGGAATTCAGCTTAACGCTACGGCATATTGGCGGCAAGGAATCCTCTCTCCATTTAGACGAGAATTTCTCTGACGTTTTGGGGATAAAATCAATTCATTTGTGCACCCTCCGATAATGTTGATTTCACGACGTTGAGGCACTCTCCCTTGCATCGAATTATTAATTGCGCAAAGCTGTATGTGTACACATAGTTCATCACGTCGATTTCATCCTTATTTGCTGCAGATGCCATTTCGATCAAGAGGAAAAAACTGTAAACTCACAACTTAATCAGAAAATAAATCGTTCGTTCAAATATTTCGTCATATAGATATATCGGAAATAAAATGAAATTCTGAATAAAATTGCTGGTGAAAAAATGATTTGACATGACATGAATTGATGTGGGAATGGATCGATATGAATAATTATGAAGAGAAGTAACAGATGTGCGTGTTTACATCGTCATTGACGTTTACATGACGATAAATAAAGGACAACATGATGCAGCAACTACGTCACTCGCCCGACAAACGGAGACAGTATGTTGGCGTTGTGACGTCACAAATCGTCTAAACTTAAAATAGAAACAGGGCCACGAGTGCGCTAATTTTATCTTTGAGATTAATTAAGATTGCACATTTTGCAAGAGTTTCTTTATTCTACATGCTGGATGCACACGCGGTTCAACATTCACATGACGTATTATTGGCAAATGTATAAACAAAATAGAAATTTGTATATACTACTGATATAATATTTTTACATTGTCTTACGTATGAAATTGTTGATTTTCAGCTATTTGACATTACTTGTTTTATCAGTTGATTTAATTTTTCAGGGTGGATCGTGTGAATCTTTATCATCAAAAGGTGGTGTCATAACAAGTAGTGACTCGGGTATGCTTGAATTGAGCGATAGCGGTGGTGGAGGACCGCCTGGTGAATGGGATGCTGTCCCAGGGATCATCCGACAATGTATCAAACATCTAGAGCTCAACGGAATAAGAACACTGGGGATTTTTCGGGTCTCACCGTCGAAAAAGCGTGTTAGACAGGTAAGTCGTTTTATTTTATCCTCATTTACCTTCCATTAGTCTTCATTTCGTCCTAAACTCCTCACGTTGCTATTCATTGCTCTACATCTTGTTCACTATATATGCATGAGAAATCCTTGCAAGTTCAGTCAAGTGGGCAGTAATAAATTGAAAGAAATACAAATGTGATTGCTGTCGTCACTCATTTCCACATCAAGTGGTGTTTGAATATACATAACCATGTATGCATTTTTCATCCAAGTTACGAGAAGACTTTGACTGTGGTCGTGAAACAAAGATTGGAGCCGACCAATGCCCACACGATGTTGCGACGCTAATGAAAGAATATTTTCGCGATTTACCTGATCCTCTTCTATGCAGAAATTTATATCAAGCCTTCGTCCATACTCAAAGTTAGTAAATTTGATCGGATAGCATATAGAGAGCTGATATCGTCTTGAGAGAAATTATTAACATGAAATTTTATTTACTCCTTCAGAGATCCGCAACAGGCGACTGCAACAAGAGGCACTTCAACACCTCATTCAATTATTACCAACACCGAATCGTGAAACTCTTTGGGTGCTATTGAATTTTTTAACTGAAATTGCTGCTAATAGTGAGGACTTGAAAACTGACAGCGGCGAATGGTTGACAGGGAATAAAATGGATCTAACAAATCTGGCAACGGTAATAGAAAAAAACATAAGCCTTTGTGTATATCCCACTGAACAATATTCACGTATAAAAATAGATTATAGTGTTGCGGAAGCTTTGGAAGTAATAAGTTATATTTCATGCTTATAAATCATGTCAAAGAATATTTTTTTATTTCACTCGAAGGTATTTGCACCGAACATTCTTCACTGTGTGAAGCCTGGCCAAACAAGATCGGAAGTGTCTGCCGAACGCGCCGAAGAGAGAATAGACGTGATAAACGTTGTACGCGCGTTACTTGAACATTCAACGAGTCTGTTTATGATACCAGCTGCGCTACTCGATGAACTCTATCTTCACATGATGGATACCCACCCGTCAGAGCTCGATCTCGCACTCTCACGACGAGCAGAAGAGTGAGTGCACTTTTTTATTTATCAGTCTCTATTCTTCACAGATATATGTCGAAAAATGAGTGGACATAAAAGCAAATAAAAATCAAATTTTACAGGCAATGCGTAGATGAAGTAGATCCATGTAGTGAAGGTGAGACACTGTCAGTTGAGGAGAGCATTTTGTCGACAACGCAGTCCGCAAAAAAAGTCTGGTCAAGAGAACAATGTCTTCATCAAATGGCTGGAATTGGTGGAGATATTGGGCCGAAACCACGGCGGCCAAAAAGACCAGGAAGCAGAAGGAAAGAAGAGGGTAGAAGTAACAGTGTTGATAGTGGGTCAAGCGAAGATCCAACCGATCCGAGAAGACGTTCGTCGCCCATGGTTATCACTGCGAGTCTTACTATACCTATGTCTGGTCCATTTACATTGAATCTTGACGATCCAGACATTCCCTACATTGAAGAGCAACCCAGACAACCTTCTGCTCCACCACGGAGACTAAGACAACGTTCCATTTCCGGATGTAGCGAGGGTAAGTACTCCTGATATGAATCAGAAGCTATTTGGAATTTGTATGGTTCTTTATAATATATCTTAGAGTTAACCGAGGTACTGTGAGAAGACCCAACGTCTCAACTCAATGTATCGAAATATATCGTATTATCTAATTTCCCTCTCTTAAAAATTTTTTAAGGTGGCAGGCAAGGCAGTGATAGCGCAGTGGGCTCATCAGCTACTCTTTCTGGCGATCAACCACCAAGCTCTCCTCCTTCATGGGCATCCTCACCACCTGCAAGTCCTGATAGTGCTGTCACAGCTGTTTCGTATATTCCGGATCAACAAGCAGTACTACAAAGGGTTTCGTTCACAACATCGAGCCAGGTACGACAGATTTCGCGATCCATCAGCCAAGAAGCATCTAAAGCATCAATTTCACCGGCTTATACACCCAGTATTATGAGCATCGGTGGCGCTGTCCTGAGGTAACGTCACAGAATTATTTGCAGTCTCAATATAATGTAAAAGTTATTTGATACTAACGAATATTTTTTTCTCAGATCTAAAACTGCTGATATCGAAAGAATGTTGCATATTTCGCGACCGGACAACTCGAGTCAAATGCAGGCCAAAAATACAATCACGACTGCGGCCACTATCACAACGAGTAATGACAATAAAAAGTATACAAAACGGCGATACACCGATTCTAGGCATCAAACACGTCATATTCCCGACGTCGAGAGTTTAGTGGGAAAATCGTCAACCACTGCGGCAATGTCACACAGCGTCACAGCGTTATCTAATTCCCAGGGACAACGTAGTAGCACAAATGTTGCGACAACACCAGTGTGGAAACGGAGAGAATTAATTTCATCAGCACCCAAACAACGGCAAAACTATTTTTGAAGTTTAATCAAAACTGCAGTGCAACTGTTGGACCACGAGGTGTGATATGAAAGTATAACTTGGATAACTGTCTGTACTCTCCTCTAATAATTGGGCGGAAAAAGATGCGGCATACTACGTATTCTCAAGCAATCGAAAATGGAAACAAAGTAGGGGCAATAGCGCACCAGATTATAAATCTGAAGACGTCCTTGTTTCTCCTCCAGGTGAGGAGAGCCACATGCCATGATCGGTCGACAAAGAACGATGAATATCTTCTTATATCATTAAGTTTTTAACGTGTAAAATTGAATAAAATGAATACATTAATTTTTCTACAAAATTTCAGGTGTATACTTTTTTTCATGTATTTAATTTTTTATTGATAATATCAAGGGACATTTCTACCGAATGGAAAATTTACTCTTCTTCATTAAATGTCATTTCATCTCTTGATGAAACACATCGAAATGTCCCCTCTCCACTCATCACCAGCTATCAATTAGATGCCATTATTAGAATCACAATTGCACATGAAAATTTCATAAATAACATTTCATGAATTTTCTATAGAAATAATACTAATGCATGATAGATAATTGTTAATTTCCCAACGAGACCTGCTCCAATAATTGTCCAACGATTAAAACGAAACAGCAAGCAAGGTACTGACGGGTCATCAACAGACATTATTGCGATCCCCGACAGACTATATAAAAGGCAATTTCTTTGATAAAGTTCATATAACAAAAAAGACAATCAATAATGTCTTCATAGCAATTAAAAATATAATCCGAGTAATTCCGAAGCGAACATATGAAACAAAGGGCACAATAGAATTGTCAAACTTCGTTCACGAATACAATATATAAATGGTATATAACTCACAGACAGAACTTTTATCCATTTTGAACGTATCTTATGTGTGCAATAATTATATTATTATATTAAAAGACTCACTAAAAAATATACATAAATATTTTTTATCTCTGTTGCCGTTTGACGGGTATAGCTGCCTACTAAAGGCTGGACGGATACGATTTCAATTTACGTACTTCATTAGAAATTACAAGATTATTTTCTCTCTACACTCGATGTCATTTATGCTACCGCACTCTATATACTCGCTACATACACTTCCTTGATTAGGTGACGGTATGAGATTCGAGCATCTGATGCACATGAATAATCGAATAAAAAAAAAATGATCTAGAACACTACGTGTATATATTCTACAATCCCCGCAATCACATCACAATTTGATTAGTTTTACACCTATGCACTTTGAGACAGACTTTGAATGAAGATCCAAACTGTCCTAGCTACACTTCAGTGGAATGCGTTTGTATTCGCACTTTCTTCTGTGATCCATTTCTCGATAAAGTTGGACTGTGCGTCGAGAATCCTGGATTTTGTATTCCTAGAGGTTTTGGCTTTTTCAATGAGCTTCTCAAGGGTGAAGCTGTACTTCCAACACTTCCAGATGTTGCCACCGAAGCCATGGATCCATTTCCTGCAGCTCCACCATATGGCTTCCCACTCGCATCAGTCATCGATATGGTTCCACCTGAAAAGATAAAGGGAAACAAGTGAACTACTATCGCTGATATATTCGTCAATGTCGACATTTCCGGACGAGTTGAATGATAAAATTATAATAATAGAGAGAATGCAGTGTGTCAGCTGAAAGGTGTGCATCCCTTCATCATTTGTGTTGTGTATCAACATATACATAAGGTGGAATATATGCAACGCCACCGCCAGGTTCACTAAGTGCCTAGCATGCTCGCTCATTGTTTTAGGCATGTTCCACATAAATTTATACAGACACTGCAATTCACCAAGCAACCATGCAATGGGTAGATGAGAGCTAGAGTACACTGTATAATATATATGTTCAATGCTATTACTGGATCATATAAACTGCAATCATTGGGTCACCCCTCAATTTTTATAATGAAACGTCGAAGAATTGTGGAGCCATTCGTACGGATTCCATAACAACATATGACAAATATTCGAATAACAAGTTATTGACCACACATGCGAACAGGGTATACATCAATAAAAAGGCATTCATTTTCTTACCATTGGTTGGATGACGATGTTCCCGATAGCCAGGATTATTGATTGTTGTTGAACGCATATCAGAAATTTCTCGCAGTTTGGTCGGGTCACCGCCTCGTCTCGCGTAAATACCTTCGTAAATGGAGGAGACGAGAACACCGAAATTGAGCACAATAGCGGCCAACTGGAATAAAAATAGAATAAAGAGCACATAACAGTGAGAAAATGTAAATTAACATTGACAATAGTCGGAGAACACCAACCACAGACACGGAAAAATAGGTAGGACAAGAGAAATAGAATACGTGAGAGTGAATGTAGGAAATTACATCTATTTTACTTTCTCGGAGACCATCAACTGCTAACACCTCTCTTCACTATCTTGCCCACGAACCGACCATTCCAATTTCTCTCGTCCTGGGTTAAGGACATACACTTTATTGTTATGTAATAAACACAATCGTAGATTGTATATACTGAGTATATTCATATCACTCTAATTTCGGAGCCTGCTCATCAGAGATAAGTGGAATGAAACAAGAATTAAAAGTCAGTGGTTTGATCATCTACCTTGAGAATGAAACAAAGAAAAACTTCCGAGTCTCTCATCATATCTTCCCGTGTACATTACTAATTAATTCCTTTTTGTCGATGAATTATGCTAATCTCTCAAATTATAACGAATGTTGGATTGTGATAATATAGAACGAAGTCTGTATAAACTCGGCTCATACCTTCTCAGGATTTTGTCGCTGTCTATTCTGTTCCATGCGCACTTCATCTTTTGCATCCTTCAACAAATTACGAGACGATTTCTTCATGCCCATGACGACGCTGTACATTTTATTGCATCAAGTAAATCCAGTAATAAAAAATGAGAATTCTATCGAACAGTTTATCACGACGCGGAGCATTAAAAGCAACAAGACAAACTGCAATCGAATAACTATCAATAGACGTGGCAAGTCCGAAGCATGCCAATGTCTCAGTTGCACGTCTCCCACAACGACTAATCGGAATTATACACTAAATGGTGCGACACCTGCAAATCACGAACTTCCGCCGGTGTTCCCAGGTGTAGGCAATAAAACTTCGTAAGAGCCTTGAAAAATAAACCTCGACCACGGGCAGCCAACGTTTCATACTGATCCATTTGTTCTTATTTTTTTTATTTTTTTCTCGTCTTAATGTCGCGAGCCCCGTATTTACGACCTTATATCTGTACTCAGTGAACGATCCACACACCGGATATTGCATAAACTTCCTTCTTTCTATTATTTTCCGGCGTGTATTGCAGAAAAACAAATTATGCAACCAATAGCTTCAGTGAGGCGATAAAGTTACCGAAGATGATATTGAGCAGAGAACTATGATCAAGAAACAGAATTGCCGCGTTTTATATATTCCTGATTACCAGAGGTATTTTTTCTATATGATATCCAAATAACGGTGTGTTTATGCAATGCTTTATCTTATAATTTACGCAAGTGTCAATTCATTTTCTCAAATGAAATAATAATTTTGTATAAGGTACAATGTCATAGTGAGAGCGTCACAGGGGCGAAAAATAATTTCCACACAGAAATAACACGTGGTATATTCTAATTATTGTGACCTCATCTCACATGTCTGCTCAACACTCATCGGAGTGTTAAAAATAATGTTTATCGCAATATCGAAAAAGAAAAACATGTAGTGGAGGTCATGAAAGAGCAGTGTCCGTCCGGAGTACTCTAAAAAGCTCTGAATTTCCAACTTGTTATAGACCATCTACTAATTTTTCAAGTTACATCAAATTAACAAGGGTGAGAATGAAATTCATTAGAGAAAGTGTGTCTTTCGCTTTTTCATCTCCTTCGAGTAAAAGATCGTACACGGTCCATATAAGAATCATAGAGACCACTCCACAGTATAGTGAAAATTACCTCCATGACAGAATAGTTTCAACATCTTTATTCAGACTGAGAAGTGTACGAATCACCTTCACAGAGATTAGCATTCAATTAATGAAATGAGTTGAGGAGAGTCATCATATATTAACAACAAATGGCTAACTAATAATCGGAGCTATTAAGTTTCTTAAACTTTTCTCTAGATGTACCTGCATATAGAAAGCCTCCCCTCGACTGATGATGAAGCTGTTCGGCCGGTCATCAGTTTGGAGCGCAAACAAACTTGCGGCAGCGATAGACAGACAAGCTGCAACAAAGAATAAACATGACAGAATTGAGAAACGTACAGAATGCAATGACAGGTTTCATATTAACAGACCATTTGTCAGGATTCTAAACATTCAAACATAGTTTATTATTATATATGTGTTCACTGTGATTATTTTGTTAATGTCACAAACGTACTATCATTCTAAATGTAATAAGAGTTCTGTACTATATTTAGCATGGGAAGATAAAGACTCCTAGGTAGGTGTTTAACTTTATGTAAGTATAGTTTTACGTGAGAGCGTGCAAAGGAGATAAAGCTACAGGGTAATTCTGAACTAGTCACACTCGATCTGCTACAAAGTATGTAAATGTATATGCCAGTATGTATCAAGTTCTCGCAATGCAATTCAACTTGAGTTAACTCACAGATTGACTTATACAATGAAACAACTGGGAATAAGAAATGAAATCACAAAAAAAGAACTGATGAACAAATAACCAAGAGAACTATTGGTTTACACCAACGTGAGTAATGAGATATCACACTGGTTATTCAATATTGCTGTTTTTTACCGTAAGCTTATGGTCAAACCATATATAGGCCACCAAGTCAGTGCTTTCAATTTTTCCCACCCACCCTCCCTCTTGTTTCACTCACCACATGCATAATAATGATATCCAATCATATGAGATCATATCAGATCATATCAAATAAATCTTTCACATTCTCAGAATAATATGAAGTTATAACTTGTCTTCATAACTATATTACAATTTCTTTTTCAGTTTCGCTAATCGAATGCAACATGAGAAATGAATCATCAACAGGATGAAGACGATCTCACTTGGATAATCCAATACGCTTGCAATAAATATTTCCTCATCTTCTTATCTACATGATTAGCCCCTCCATATTTTCGATGAACTTTCTTTGTTCAGCATATATCGTACTTCAGACCTTGAGTGTTTTTATTGTGGCAGAGATGAAAGTGCATAATATTTGAGTAGTTGAAACTCACTCGCTAGTGTGCCAAGTGCCACCTTGCCAATCAAGGCGGTACTATAAGATATCACCACACGTTTTGCTGAAGAGGCCATCGCCAACTGAAGAACAGCCAGAATCACGAGAACGCCTAGAAAAGCTGATGCAAATGCTGCTGCTATTCCAGCTATCCATACTGCCACTGGAAAATAAATCAATTTATTAATCCATCTAGTTCAAATGAAGGTTGCCGGTGGTTCCATAATTCATATCAGGATAATTATTAATTTGTGGATATATGGAAAATTAGACTTACGAACTGGTTGAAATCTCGAAACAGCTTGTCCACAACGTTCACGATTGTATTGGAGGATCTTGCATTGTCTCCAAGGACCAAAATATCCATGCTCCGCCGCTCTACCAGCTGTAAAATCAAATATGACGATATAAACATCACTGTTTCCCATCTTTTTTTATTATAAATATGAACAGTGTCAATTATTTTATGGTCTAAATTATCGACAAACATTGTAGATAATGTTCATTAGTCTTCCCAGAGGCAGTGCAACGTGAATGCAAATCCCTCTATTCCATTTTCAACCAGCACATCTACGTCTATATTTATGCGGGACATAAAGATTGTGTATAGACGAGTAGATGCAACAACAGTCAACCTAAATATAGAGGAAACACTGCCCATGCCCATGTTATTGGTGTCACAAGACATTTCATTTGATCTGTTCATTGTTTTTCATCAAGATGTCAATTCCAAGCAATAATAACGATATCACACCATGAATTTGAATTTACTCGATTTAGGAATTCATGAAGCACGAACGGATGCAGACCATCAGCTGGGCGAATGTAGTTAGAGAGATAATTGGAGAATAGCCGATCGATTAGTTCGGTTCCAATTACATGCAATCAGATTCATAGCAGGACGGTGATTCATTTGACCACCGATACACAACCACCCACAAATCAAATTGTATTCACTTGTCATCATTAGACAAACAAGACTGGTCTGGCAAAGTATGGTCTGTAGCTGCATAAAGCATCTATGAGGATTCCAATCTTCCCTTCTCACGCTGATTTCGAAATGAAGAAGAGAGAGTGTGCAGTGGTATTTTCAAAAGAAAGTGAGGAACTTCGGATATCTGGAAATTCATAAGAAGAACCTTTGTATTGGGTAACGATGCTTTTGAAGATAGTTTAATAGATTGATGTTGAAGGTTTATGATCATCGTTCGAAAGCAGGGACGAGTGTGAAGAAGATCGTAGTATTTTGATGTTCTACTAACAATGTAGTTTGTCTGTACCATCATATCATGCCTTTGACTTGAGCATAAATTGCCTTATTTACGACTTTTATGCACATTTTATATGCAAATATAACACAGTTATTGGTAACTCTTTGTAAGTGCGTTCATACATACACACGCTATACATAATCTTGACGTATATCGCAAGGTATATATAATGAACAAACAAACGTTATGCAATCGAGATGGAATTGCACCGAGCAATGGGACTCAGTAAGAAAGTTCAACCAAGAGAAATTGCGTTTATTCCCTCTCCGTTTGAGCTTCCACTCGAGTTTTAATAGCAATTGGATGCCTGAGCAGCGTCGAATACCAATACTTATACGATTGTAAGAGTACACGGCGAGTAATCTTCTCGTACTTGGATTGTTCGATTGCTCCTTATCGACAATCGTTCGCAACTGAATTTTATTTGTATAATTTTTCTATTGTGTAAATGGTCAGTGAACTTTACATACGACATTAATCTCAATTTTTATGTCAATGTCATGATAAGGTTCGGTAGTCAAATGGTTCTTTTCTGCAAGGCCGAGTTTTGCAATTGTATAAAATTAACAATTCAACTGTTCGACAGGAACTAGCGTATATATATATCTCCTTTTTCCCTTTAGAGACTTTTTAATTATATCAGTTACATTCCACGGGTGAATTAGGAGATAACAGAAATGATTACACGAAGAATGCCATTTTCAAATTTACCGGTGTGATTGATAGATAGGCAAAAAAAGTGAAACTTTTACATATTCTACATAATGACCAACTGCACAAATATGTCAGACGCATTTATATCAATTAGATATTATCGCGTATTCGTTTAAATATTCTATCATATCACAGACAAAGGAAAGACATTGAATTCATGTCATTTAACAAAATTGACTCTAACTCCAACCGATAAACATAATTTTACTTCGTCACCCACTGAAAAATTTTTTCTCTTATTCTTTCTCAATCGATCACCACATTCTGTCGCAATTTATCCTGAATATCATTGAGCGACCGTAAAGCCGCGTACAATTTACCGTATTACAAGAAAACCAACCGCTATATCAAAATCATGAGAAGACATCGGTACATTTGACTTTACTATATCTTATAATAAATCAGATTGTCTTCAAATAGAATCAATTGAACATCTATAATTATCAATGTTAAGTATCACTAACGAATATCATTAAATCAATTACTGAAGCCCTAAATGAAACCAGCATGACAAGCAGATATGATTCGGTTTTCCCATTCTCGGCAATTTTCTTGCGCACATTGCTTCTCAACATATTCATATGATCACCAGTTTTATTAAATATCCCTGGGCTATCCACTCAACAAAAGTGTTTATCAGGCACTTGAACCTTTAGCACGTAGAAATAATGCAGATTTTGTATAGAACATAACCCAGATGTTCATGAACATACATCGTGCAACTGTTACGATATTAAAACATACCTCTATTCACAATGTAATACATAACGTGTCCAGTAACGTGGACGTTATGAATTGAATGCCATCATATCCTCCATCGCACAATGATATTTTTTATTAGCTTTGAAAATTTAATAACCAACGAGAAATTTGAAATTTTACATAGACATTTTGTTCAATGGAGGATAAATTAAAAATATGAGGTTGTTATCTTCATCAATGAAATAACATTAAACCAAGGTTATACGAATACAATGATACATGAACAAACTGAATAGACATATAGTATACAACGTTTAATATTGTACATACGAGTTTCAAAATAAATGAAAGTGAAAGACAAGGTCTTTCATTAGATTATGTGAGGGAAAGCAGATACTATAGACCTTTACATACTTGTATGCATTACGACATTCACATCTATTCATAGGTGGTATTATAAATTTTAAAATACTATACGGTGTACGATAGTATTCACGTTATGACGGTAAATAAGTTTCTCTTCCTCACTCGCTCATTTAGGTATGTGGAACGATAACAACGAACAATTCTATAACCACGCAATCGGAAAAAAAAACGATGCTCACTAAAAAAAATAGTTATTAACTAAGATTTCTACATCACAATAATCATATTCATTTTATGAGTGACATATTTCAACTTCAAGTCAATTATTTCACTTAGGACAGAAAAAATGTTTATGATCATGTATAGTTGTTATTGTTAAACGAGATCATATTCATGTTGTAACATAAATTCTGTCATGTGCTGGTACTCTTTGATAAACTTCACGATCATCTTGCGACTTTAATCGAACTCTTGTCATCTTTACCACGAATCGTTATTGCATTTTGAACATTATCGTAACTTCAATCTTATGATTCATTTATTTCCTTTTCAAACGAAATAACTTCTTCTGGTTCCATTTATATTAATGACTTTTATCAGGGACGTCACTTTGCATTTAAACGCGAACGCCCTGAAAGTAAAATACGATCAAGTACTGTGAGTGAAATAAAAAAAATGTTAACTCATAAAAGTTATTAGCATTTTTATTGGATAATATGAATGAAATTCCAAAGAAATGTTAGTAATTCTATTTGCTGTTGAATCACATTGATACATATGGAAACGTTTTGGAACAAGAAAATTATTATTGTGAAAGGAAAGAAATTAGACAGATGAAATCGAGAGTGTCCATGTGTTCATTTGTGTTGTATTAGGTGAATGTGGATTTTCATGTGGCTTTCATACAAAAGTAAAGGTGGACAGAGTGAATGCTGAGGTGAGGCGAGAGTATTTCCGGTGGACACCACCCGGAACACGAACTCACTCGAGCGTGTATATATGGTAGGTCACTGGATGTACCTTATGAAGTATACACTGCAGTAAAAAAAATTAAAGGAGACAAAAATTCAAAAATTCCCTTTCGGAGAGAATATATTAAATTCTTTTAGCGAATACATATAGAGCTTCAAAGAGTTCATATTGTTTTTTAATGGCACATTTTTTTTTCCAAGGTGAATGGAAGAAAATTGACTTCGGGAAACCGACAGATTCAATTTATCCGAGTGTTCAAGTAAGGTAGCACTTATTTTCCCCCTCAGTGTGACTAATATCCCATCACCTTTGCCAAAATAAATACGACACAAAAAATTAAGCAATAACCTGAACTGTTTCCCCATCACCGTAGACTTTTTTATTTCATTTACTTCTCTGTTATCAGATGAAGATGGGAAATATTAGACTTATCTTCTTATTGTTCTCAAACATCAATTCATGAATACAAAGAACATGAATTTATTGTAGCATCAATTCAATCGAGACAGAAGTGAGAAAAATTCTTCATGTGCCATTAATTTTGATCGTATGAAACTCGATTTGTATACGTTGTGTGCTACGCAATAAGAAAAAGTTCATTAAAGCGAATAATTATGTTGGAGATAAAAGTCATTGGGTTGGAAGATACAGAATGATCTGATGAGAGTCTACAAAACAGAACGTTCAACGATTACTCGTTCTAATGGACCTGATCTATGTTAAACACACGCAGCTATTATCGACACGACATCCTGGACTGGAGTGCCACACAATAACAGTCGAATACCGCATGGTACCAAATTGATACGACACGCGAGATATTCTCTGTACCAAATCCTCAACAACGCTCACACGCCATCACCAACATGAAATATTATGAAATCAAACTTCTAACTTTGTGCTAATTCAAATAATAATGAAATAATAGGATATTATCACAGTGATCATGCGCAATATAAGGACATCAACGGATGAAATTTCACAATCATGTGACATGATGATTTCCTCTCGTGTACTTGTTCTAATTCATGAATTTGAAAGCAAAAGAAAAAATCATACAATAAATAATTTCGCCAACAAACGTTCCAATACAAATATTATTGTAATCATTTTATCACACGACGGAAATTGACGTCATAGCTTTACAGTACAATGATAAACAAAACGAGAAATACATTATCGTTATCGCACCCACCGGTTTTTATTTTTTCACTTCGGAGGGTTATTTTCTCTCCACCTCCTGAATTTTCTCACGCAGTCGTGAGAGACGCTGGCATACAGGGAACTGCGTCACACTATACCACTCACGCTAGATTTACTTGCCGAGGTTAATGTTGTTATTATTATTGGCAAGTGAAAATACAGGGACATAAATATATTTTAGACCATATATTAAACACAAAGCACATTAGATAGAATGAATAAGTAATAATGGACAAACATAATATGAATTAATATGGCAAATAATGAATACAATATGAATTATAATTGATTGTCCTCAATTAAGTAAAGTGAATGGAAGTATAATAGAAATAATATATAAATATAATCTGCAGAGGAAGTGAATGTGAGAGGTGTGTCGTTAGCTTCAGGAGAATATCCAGATAGAATAACGAATGAAGAGTAACTGGGACAATTTAGAACGAGATAAAAAGTCAAGACGTAACGGCCACCGTTATACTCAGCACTATATGAGAGTACAGCGAGGCCACTTTAATTACTGATGAAACACGCGGAGGCGTTCAAAGACAAAGAGAAAAAAATTAAATAAATAGAACCCGATAGCGTGTCGTAACTGCCACCCCCTACGAATCAATTACATGCGTATATTATGGATTCGTCGTTACATCACACTCTACAAAGCCAAGTTTCATGACAAAGTGTTATTTATTATGGCATAAATATTTTGAATTTAACTTTATCATTCAGTAAAGGGCGGAACAAACACCAATAACAAAAATTGTAGCCCATAAATTATCATTTATTCTGCATGAATATCCATGAAAACTATTAATTTATTTTTTATTTCCATATCTAAATTACACTTTTTTATTGTATGAAAGAATTCATAATTATAGACAATCATTGTACTAATCATGCAAAGTCGATTAAAGTCATGGTATAAACACAAGAATTCATATCATGCATCAAAACACGTATCTCCTTGGTTAGTGAATCTTGTTAAAGCTTATATGTATCAGCCGCCGCAATAATTATCCGGGACCGCTGCCATCGTTGCAATATATACATACACTGCTTGCTACCTATTATTGACCCCGACGCGCTTTGCTAAGCACCTCATTCGCTCGGCCATGCAACAGTGTCTATGGGAATTCACAGAACATCTTATATAGAGTCTCGCCAAGTAATCGCGGAGAAAATATTTCTGCAAAGAAATCCCTACCTGTTTTACACTCAGTCAATGAATGAAAAGGGGAAGTTACAAATTGTCGATAATAAAACCCAGTTAAATTATATAGTTGTCTAATTCGTATATTTAGCC
The DNA here is from genome assembly GCA_018881525.1 of Meteorus sp. PSUC_FEM 10030008. Lineage (NCBI taxonomy): Eukaryota > Metazoa > Arthropoda > Insecta > Hymenoptera > Braconidae > Meteorus > Meteorus sp. PSUC_FEM 10030008. The sequence goes on from JABMBR010005329.1 coordinate 103,756, forward strand.
ATAGAATGTTACTTTTTTTTCTCAGTGCTAGACACAATAAAATAAATGACACATTATTCTATGCCATCAATTAGTTTTTGTTGTTTATATCATTGTATACATTAAAAAAACAAAAGAATTTTATCTCTCTTCCTCGTGCAAAAACACGCAACATACTTTTCCCTCTCAATGTATATTTTTATTCAATGACACATAATAATAAATAAAAATAATAAAATGCCATGACTAAAGCATTCCACACAGTGGATATAAAAATGCATACAAACATTGGATGTCATCTCACGTACGACACACGCGTTGATTCATCCAATCGTATGCTCGTGGCATTCACAAATTCCGTTATAGACGATAGAGAACAATATGTGAATGCAAACACTGGTCCAAATCTTGTACAATCAGAATTCTACCGAAATTGGAATTAATATTCGCAAATATAAATATACCACAGGAGCATGATTTTAATTCAAGTGCAGCGTGACTTTATACAGTAGCAATTTTCAAAGTCAGCATAAATTCTAAACACAGATAAATTTCAACTCATCTGTACATTTTGATATCAAATTACACTGTCCATGCTCATGTAAACGAATTTGCATTCAATCATGAATAAAAATATCTTCAAACATTGTTCATTTCTCAACAAAACAGTACCAAAAACATATTCCCCAAACTTTCAGCTTAAATAAAAAATATTTTTACCACAATTGTGGATAAGATCAACATTCGTAAACATTTTTCATGATAATCCTACGCAATTCCTTCTGCGCTGATAAAGTGATAGATATCACGACGATGTGTCTACAACTGCTCCTACACCAGGTTCCTGTCAATCGTATCTAACAAATATATTGACACGTCGTACGCAACTCAGCGCCAGCTGCTGCAAGACTATTGTGATTATGAGATGAGTGACAGAGGGTGTAGAGTTTGAGACCCGCACTATTCCAAGTGCTTTATAAAGTACTTGTGAGAGCTCAGTTACAACAGGTATGTACATATAAAATGAACGTATATCTGTATTTCCAAAAGGCCATTCAACTCTTGTGGACTGAACAACAACGTCGTCGACTTGTGGCCCTGTGATATATACATATAGCGGTACCCACTCGCCATCGCGCTATCTCTATCTCACTCTTTCTCACAGTATATTTGCGTCACTGTATTTCTTTTATATTTCGCTTGGTGAGCATATGAATGTGAATCAACACACATAATAATATATGTGTGGCTTGGAATCGTTCAACACTCGTGGGATAGTCAATGTAAATCGAAACTCCTGTCGTTTTCTCAACCAGTCAGAATTATTCAGTTTCTGTCGCATTCCATATGTTTTTATTGATCTTTAAATATTTCCATCTGTATCATCAGCGATCGCACGATACCAATTCGTTTGAGTGCTGAAGAATCATCGTTGAAAATACTTGAGGAAAATTATTCTTCAGAAAATATTACATGAATGGAAAATGTTATTCGAACATATATTTTCACAAAACCTTCAAATGTATTAAATTGATATTAAAATTTTCCATATAAAATATTTTATCTAGATATTTTTCTGACATGAGTGGAAATGGGAATGAAGCATTCTAGGCAATCAATTTCGCAGTAATTCTTTTTTTATTATCTCCCACATGAATTCACAGTTGACACTCAGTTATTGTATATCCATGTCTTCATGGAAATTGTATGCTATTATATTTTTTCATTAAGACTTATGCCATTGTCGTTCTATGTTTTTTCCTCCTCTGATCTTCGCAATGAAAGTTTTCTATTATTCTGTCGACGGAAACCCCGTTAATTGTAGATACGTAATTGAATACCTCGCAGCACCTGAACGTCTGTCTTTCTATATATACTGATAAAAAGAGAATAGAAGAAAGTCCCCCACTTGACTGATTACTGGAGAAAACACCTGCATCAGTTGGCGCGCTCTCATAAACATATAATCCAAAATTCATCGAACGTACTCATCAGCTTGTAATTTAATAATTCTTCAATAACGTATTTATATTAGCATCGTTATTTATTTATTAATGGATTGATTCATCTTCTTGCAAGATAAAAAAAAATAGCGCAATTGAAAATATGAATGTTTTACATCTGGAAGAAGGCATTGTCCTAGTAATGTCACACACTTTGCATTTGATTGAATAGTCTGGTCACGCGCGCGCGTAAAAGTGTTTTGAGAGAAACGTGAATTTTTGTCTTGCGTATCATCGAATTTCACAACTCACTAATAAATAAAAAAATATTACAATTTGAATTGTTAAACAGCAACAACAAAATATTGATATTATCGTAGACGAAATTGGGGAAACTATTTATGATGATTATTCCATTATTTACATCGGAATTAAAGCCAATATCAAAAACACGTGTGGAAGTCGTGAGACTCATACGTCTTTTTCAAATGGAAACTTTCTTGCGCAGATATTCGAAATGTATGAATAAAAACATGTAATAAATCGAATCCATAGATTATGGATATTGTGAAGTATTCTCGCAGCAAAATAATGGATAGGGGAGAATATTACACATACATGAATATCTATGGAGCACTCCGCAAGAAATGGTAAACCATTATCATGATAAAGTAATATGGCATTTCCAAGAGAAAATAAGCGAAGACCATGATGGTAAAGTCAAAGGACTCTTCATACTGCAACACCGAAATGAAACCATGGAGGGGACGAAAATAAAGAAGACGATGCAGGAAATACAAAGGAATTGACACGAAGTGAAACAAATAGGGTCATGTACTAAAGTCAAAAGTAGGTCATGCGTCAAGTAAATGCTCTCAACGAAACAATTCTTAATACGCCTTTGTTATGGAACTTTTGTTGATAATAATCATCAGCCCAATGTCTGCTTTTCAAAAAATACACTACCAATTGAAACATGAATCTCACAAAGAACTTCGTAATAGTAGCAAATGTCGCTTTGTTTCAATGTAATGTAATAATGAGGAGACACAGCAGAGATAAAATTTGTGTAGTGGCCACATGAATAAATACATTTTTTTTATTCTAACTCCCTCTGCAATTTTTTTTTCAACCACACACACAAGCTAAAAATTCGCGAGGAAAGTTTCATCGTACGCCAACTCATTCGTTATCATTTGTATGGTATTGCTGTTTTATTATCATTCTGTTGCGGATTCGTTGTAAAGAATAAAACTAAAATTCAAAACCACATGCATTTTTCATGCGTAGCTCGACCATATCTCCAACAAATTTATATTAGCTGTTATAATAGCCATACCATGTTTGTTATGTGAAATATTCATTCATGATAGCAAGGGAATTTGGCAAAAATTTCGCGAGTAGAATATTGAAACATAAAATTCTATTATATGACAGGAGAAAATCAATCTCAAATATTCAATAGAATTATAACTAACCTTCAGGATTGGTAAAATATCCCCACGTGGGAGTTGCGGTCGTAGCAGATTGGAGTACCACAGCTAAGATACCAAGTATGAGAGCGCCCATAGCGCCGCGAGCTGCCAGTGCACGTTGTTCGCCTCGTCGTAGATCGCTCGCAGTTGCAGAGATCCCGCGTACACCTTGACGGTTGCTCGTATCCGCCATTCTTCATACCGTTGTTCCCAATTATTGTCGCTTTTTTTTATTTTCCTAGCGTACGAAAAACGTTACCGTACACTCAGAGTTCAAATACGTGGGCGGCCACCACCAGCCAAACTATCAGATACTTTTGATTCGAAATAAAAAAAAATACTGATCGAATGAAAATCGTCGAGTATGTATGTATGGATGTATCGATGTATTTAAAAGATAAAAAAATTTTCTCTTTACATTATCGTGGTCGATAACAGTCGTGGGCAATCTTCAATTGCAAACCATTCAACTCAATGACTATTCATAATGTAAATGTTTTTTTTTCTTTTTCGTTCCATTATCCATGTCTGTGATCGTGCATTATCATACACCGCCGCGGGTTGTACAACCATAAAGTCGTATTATTATTCCAGATGTAGTAATTCTGTGTGTTCACTCCGATATATCTGTGTCCGTACTCGCGACTGCATCTGCGTAGGCTTTTAAGCCGTGAAAATTCTGATATTATCACATTCGCGCACGATAATTAAATACACATGTTCAAGAAATGCCAAACAATACATCACATCCAAATATTTCTCTCATTCATGCTCCCAATATCGTTCTTTCCTGTCATATGTCCGTATATACCTATACGAATCAACTTCATCATCACGAAAACATATTTTGGCCATCCATCGAGGAATCGATTCGATAAAACCAATATTCCAACATTCTTCACTGTATTTATTATATTTTTTTTCGGCTTTCACCCCTTCGTGAGCCCTTTCGAATATCATCGAGTAACTTATTTCTCTCTCCCTCTTTCCTTCAGGACGTTGGTGAAAACCGGTTTTTGCAAGTCGTGAAGAAGTGCTAAAAATAATTCCTCCCGCTTCCTCCTGCCTCTTTGCCTGGTTTAAATTCTCTCCTCTCGTCTTCTTCGACTCACACGTATCTTCCGGGAGTTATTTCTTCCTTTCGCCACTGTTTATCTCTTTCCCTCTGTATATGTATAAACATTGACTATCCCTTCGTAACTAACAGTCCATCACATTCAATTGATCTGATTTTTATTAATATGTCCATTCATCGAAAGGAAGCCTGCGTTGTGTTCATTGATTTAATGAAATGCGTCAGCGAAGAAAACTTTTTTCTGTACACAACCATAGTCGATAAGAATAAAATACAATTGGTAACATCATTGAATGTTGTTTGTTATTTTTATCAATGTGCTTGTCCGCAGCATTCGCTATCCAACAACAGTAACACGTAGAATTCTTCTACAACTTCATTACATTTCATATCACGTCTATCGTTGTTAAGAAGAATTCTATCCCATTTTTTGCTTGAATTTATTATTCTTCATACAATGACATTATCCATTAAATCCCATTGTGACTTCTCTCATCGCTTCTTTTTCACGTCATTCACGCGTGTTGCTTTACAGTTGCTTTTCTTCCTCATTTACTTTTATCATTATTATTATTTCTTGTGCGTTCTTTTATCACCGGCGTTATGATTCCACAGACAACATGTATTGCGTCTATGTAGGTCGTTGAGGTGAGGTTAATTCTCATACAGTGAGAGGATACACACACGGTATATATCGATGTTGCCCCTTATCCTCTCTCTCACAGTATTTCCAACCATTTTCTACCTTCTTCTTCTTTTTCTTCTTTCACCGCCGCTGTGGCCGCCACCACCACCGCCTCCACCACCTTCAGCTGCCGCCGTCGCTACTTCTCTAATATACATATAAACTGTAGTGCAGATATATTGTTCAAATATGTACAGTATATGTACCCGGCTTCTTATCGATTAGCGCTTTTCTTCTCATTCATGACAATAAACAACTTGATAAATCACTTTACCACATTCATTTCATATATTCACAACTTTAACGATCACAGATTCATTCTTTGGTTTACACTAACAGCATTTTTATCACACTCGTAGCATTGATATGGGTTTATAAGAAAAGAATCGAGATATACAATCCAAATTCTTGGAAAATTTATTTATTCATTTAAATAATAGTATACGGATGGATTTGTCTGATGATTTATTGATTAACCTGACACAAGACACACCCGGACGAATGTTGGTTGTGAGCTCTTATGGATAATGTCATGTTGATACTCGGACAAACATGACAGACGTGTGTGGTTACACACCGAAAAATATTGATAATTGCAAAATTAAATCGCTGATGATTATTTTCACACGTATGCTCAATTTCTATTCTAATTGTGGCTATGATTTATCATTATTGATGCAACCTTAATTTATTAACATCGTATGTCACAAAAAACGATTCTATTTGCACAAAAAACACGAATATTCCATGTTGATATCAAATATTATATTGGCATGTGAATTGGAAAAATGAACACTTCTCATAATTTTTTTTTTGCGATGTGAATTCACACTTGTGATAGCAAGTACGAAATGTTTGTACCTGCGCGTACACAAAAGTTGCTACTGTACACAGTACCGTATAAACGCGTGTTCCCGAGCCTGCGCGTTGGGCCGCACTGAAAACTACTGAGGACAGCGAAGAGTGAAGAGAGCTTCTTTTCTGTACTGGTGGTAGTGGTAGTGGTGGTGACGGAACACAACCAACGATCCAACTTGAATCCACCGCTTGTCTGTGACTTTCTCGCTCGCACACTCCTTTGGCCATCCAACACGATTCTCGGAGCGTAATAGTATTCGCTCGCATGACACAGAGTAGTCAAGCATGCCTCATGCCGGATTGGATGTCCCGTCAATCGATTTTTATACCATCATACAAATTGTATACATTCATTTCTTCCCATCAATTTTATACTATTTTATTGTTCTCAAAGTTTTTCTCTTCGGAGATTAGTGACATGGTCCAAACACAATTGTCACCAATGCCAGATTTGCAATTTCAATTCGACACATCAAATTCAGAGCAGCTTATTATTGTATGAACATCATCAGAGTTAGTTCAAACTCCAAAAAAAAAGAAAACTATAGCAATTAGACCTTATTTATGTGAAGATATCTCCTTGGAACAAGAATCAACAGTGTTCCCCTGAGAGTAAGTCCCAGAAGATGATAGCTTTGAAATTATAAAATTTCAATCATGAACATCAATCATACATTTATGTATAAAATAAAAATATCGGTATAGAGGAAACTGCCAACCATCCAAATAACAAACATTTCTCTCCCAACATATACAACTATACAATAGACAGAAACATCATCTGACGTAACTTCACTCTTGTCCTTTTTTTTTTACTCTTCTCGTTTCAGTACACTCGCTGTGTACATAACCTCACCCTTTCCCAACTCGAGCTGACATCGATTAAACACAACGTCATTGTGAATTATATTGTTTGTCATACTGCTGGAAGAAAATATATTTTAATCCAACGTACATCAATACATGAATCTACATACACACATGGGAAGAATGAACAATGAGAATTTCTCATGCTCTAGCAGGCCGATACCTCGCCTGTCAAACTTAGCTGGTCGTCCATCGCAACGCCATCTCCAATGACGTCATGATCTAGAGATCGATACGAAGTAGTGTTGGTGGGGAGGATGAGAAAAAAAAGCCGCGGAATATCTGCATATGTATAAATATATGGCATATATGTACACGAAATTGTCATTTGTGAGTGGAAATAGGAAAATTTAATATGTCCAAATGCTTCGACACTTGTACTATCTGAACATCCACGTATAAACACGGTGTCGAGTGTAAAAGAGCTGACGAACATCCGGATGCTGTGATACATAGTATTAAGGAGTATCTGTATAAACGAAGGATGCGGCGTGATTTTACGAGGTGTATTTCAAGGTTACACACATCTACTCCTGCCCCACGTAACCGCTCTTACGCAACAAATACCTCAGCGTCTTTCGCTCGCACAAATACTTACGTACATGAACACGAACATACGCATACAGATGCATGATGTATGTAATTATATTTTTCGATACGCTGATGCCAAAGACGATGATGAAGACGGCACTACTACAACCGCGTCAATGATGCGAAGAAATGAAAAGCAAAGTGGGAAACAGAATATGACGACTGCAATTGCGCTGTTGGATTTACGAATGAGGAACAAATTCATATCGTTACATCGCATTACGCAGCGCTTATTTATTCATAGCTTCACGTTTTTTTTTTTCAAAAACAAAGAAGCTATACAGTTCATCGTAGAATGAATGGATTCTATATTTATATATACGACCAAGGGCATCAAAACTGGAGATTTGAATTGAAGACAATTTATTCACATGCAAGTATAACATCTAATTGTTGACATCTGCCTTGACTATATTGCGTTTCAATTATTTTTATGATCTACGCAGGAATTCATTTACGGCGGAGTATGCAGCCATCGATTCATTCCTGTCTCATATGCCGCCGTCGAATTTACTCGTGGTGAAATATGATGAAACTAATCAATTGATAAGATCAATATGCAGTAGTTTGATTGTTCTGTCGTGATTCGTGAATCCTGAATGCGTCATCTACACACTGTCTGAGAAATATAAACTCTCTCGAGAGTTTCCAATTGCATTTACACGTGTCAGTGATTAGTCAGTCAGTCGAAATAGCTGCAAAATGATATCGGACATCACCATGATCTATATTCATTTTTGTCCAATCATCAATTTATCAATCTATCAATTCAACAGAGCTACCTCGGTTTGTATATTCTGTTGGAAAACAGAGTAAATATGTTGAGTTTCAATTCATTCCTGTGTATGATTTCAGTGAGTGTTTACTCTGACAAGTCACATTCGTATATGTTATGCTTTTTTTCTATGAATGACGACAATGCAATGTAGCGTGCTTACGCCCACAACTTCGTACCAGATTCATTGAGATTTCCACCTACTGTTGCGTATCCAGAAAAGATTATATTCCAAGAACAACGTTAATACCATCAATAATCCTAAAATCCATTATTAAGAAGAAGTGCAAATCTGAGGATATGCGTAGAGGATAATATCTTCAGTTTCCTGAATATCTTGTGTTCTATTTTGTTGAATAAATATATTCAAACAGAAATGTTCAATTCCCATAGATATTCCAAGTTTGAACTGAAATGAAACGAGATTTAATACCATTTACTTGGTATCGTTCACGAGAATGCACGAAGCAAAAGTCGTGGAACATACCGTGACCCCAAGACCAACAAGTCGTCCATCTTTTCTCTCTCTCCTTCTCTCACCTTCCACTCTGTATATGAAACAAATCCATACATATTCGCATATTCTCACAAAAACTTCGTGTGAAGTATAAATATTTCTTCAATCCCTGTACTTACCTGACGAATATTCGTTATTTTTTTTTTTCATTAAATCTCCAGCATTTAAATACACTCGAAGCGATATAAGTAAACGAACGTATATTGCGTGACTGAATCGCAAAAGTGTATGGGTTCAAAAATTTCAATCTTTATGTGGCCAACTGGGTGTGAAATTCAATCCATTTCACTCTTCTCTTCATGTTACAATCGAGAATCACTGGAGAAATTGGATCATCTTCTTGGGATCGGAAATGGAATTGAAAATGAAAGATTCTGTGAGTTATATGTGAACATAGGAAGACATTTTCATGATGCAGGGAATATTTTTCGATGTTTTCCTTGATAAACATCGTCATAACCCCAATGATATTTAGACTACTGCAGAAATTCATGTGCTCCTACGTATGTTTCACAGATTATCACAAACAATTAAATTTTTATTGTACATATCTCATTGACATGACCTGAATCCCATGAACTAATTGAACCATGTTCAATTATGAGAGCTCTAATATTTGTCAATGTGACGTACTGGTCAATAGCAATATCAATTGAAATATCCGTGTTCCGACTATTGAAAATGAAAACATTCGTATACAGATCAAGTACAAATGCAAGTTTACCGAAAAACCCAGTCAGTTATACACGATCTATGGCATTTACACGTGACATTAGATTATTTACGACACACACATAGAAACCGTATGGAAGTTAACGTAGGTCGACGCCATGGGGTTAACGTGGTTAACCCCGAGCAATGTTGAGACGTACAGCCATGGAAAGATAAAGGAAGAGAGAAAGCGCTCTCGAAGACGAAAGCAGGAGACAGAAAGAGACGAGATCGAGATTGGCTTGAGCTATGTAACCCGTTGCAACATTGGCCCCGGGACAACTCTTTGCACGAATGAGCACACGCAAGCCCTGAGACTTTTTACTCTCATTTATACGAAACTACATTGAACTGAACAAGTAACTTCACACTCATTATTGGCATATAAAGTTCCTTCTCGTTACAACTCTACTTAATTAAATGGATTAGTAAAACAATGAAATGAATAATAATCAATCCACTTTGTTTGAATAATTTCTCTCGAAACAATTCTTCACTTTCCTTAGTTATCAGTAGTGGCTGCGATATATCGATTAATTATGGAATTCATGAGTGATTGCATGCAGCAACAATCAGAAGTCTTTGAACAAAACGCTCCTCGGAGCAAGTTTAATGTAAAATTAACTGTTCGCTGTCTGTTTACCTTGAAACCAAAATTTCTAATCACTCCTGTGAATGGAAACGAGTGAGAAAATGATTACGTTCATTTTGAGTGAATCGTACTAATTAATTTGGATAATTTCTGTATACATATATTTTTTTTCAAGAGACATGTGTACATCCACCTTCCGGATATAATATATATTAACATTTATATAAGTACAATATAGAATCATTTGTTTACGTATATCACTAATAAATAATGTATCTATAAGTACGAGTTACAATACATATCGAAGAAGAATATATGTAATAGAGATTTTCACTTATTTTTTTATTATTTTCATATCGATCATTCAGATTTTCAAGCGTTTGTCTCCATTGATACAATATATATTTCCATATTCAATCTCTTCTTACAATATTTTATACTCATTCGTATGTTCAGCATATTTTCTCGGTTTATCCAATGTTTTCAGATATTTTCATTTGAAAAACAATAAATAGCTCATATAATGTTTTTAGGCCATAGAATCAAAGCATTTTATTTCAAGCTTATCGACCAAATTTATAGAATATCTCGAGGTAACTTTATTTTTCTTTTCTTTTTTTTTATGTTCACTCGTGACTCGGTGATCCACCTTTCATCTTTATCTGTGTTCTTCGCAACATACATTCTAGTTCTCTTCATCGTTGATCTCACTCTTATTAATTGAATATATTTATTGAGGAAGAACAATTTGATTGAAGAAGTAGCTGGAATTATCTCCAATCAAAAAGCAACTCTCAATGCATATACATTTTCATCATGTTATACTTCAACTTGAATTTTATTCTTCACTTATTAAATTCTTTCGATTCAAAACAGCAATAAAATGCAACAGGTACACTGTGAAAATTAATATTGAGAGGAATCGTAAAAAATGAACAAATCAGTGATTCAACATCTTTATTGTTCAACTCTTGAGTTCCATTTTTCACGATCGTAATCAGTGCTGCAAATTCAATAATTTCGGTATTGTTTTTTTACAATTGTGAACAAGAACATTGAGATGAAGAGCAAATGGAATGTAGATACCGAGTAACAAGCAACAAACGACAAATATTGGCAAAATATGTCGACAACAAATGACTCAATATGAAGATCAAGAAATAATTTTCTGTCCTCACCAGCACATTATTCTCTTAAATTCAATGCCAAAGCGCACTATATCATAACAATAAGTCGGATAATATATACTGTATCCCGATAATTACGAAATTTCCAGTCATAAAGGAATATGCAATATGCGTACAATGAGTTTCGTTGTGAATTCAATTTTTGAATATACATATAGAGATTGATGTACACATAAAGATGATTCAATGTGTTACGAGTTAACACATGTCATTGAGCTTTCGCAATTACTCAACAAAGTGGTGAAGAGAGAAAAAATAATATCAACAAATTCATTCACATGACAATTCTGAAGACAATGAATGACATGAATATGATATATGAGCTCATGAACAGAGTCTTCATCTCCTGAGAGATATTTTTTGCTGTTAGTACAATATGTGAGATCAATTGACAGAACATCAAAATTCAATAGGTGAAATGCATAGAGAAAGATAAACGTGGCAATGGCAATGACATGAAATGCATTGGGATCAACTCATGAATATTGCGAAGGAATAACATTAACAGAGTTTCATTAATTTTTGGTGAGACAAACTTATGTAGAAGTGAATGAGCTTGAAGATCTCATAAACGTACGCCGGATGTTCCATAGAATATTTAGCCCCATTTTTGGAAGAGACCCATACGTTGACAGCGACAATTGGAACCCCATAAATTGCAACGACATGACGAACTGTAGCAACAATCATTTGGTCGATGATCGCAGTTTCCATCACGTCGAATACAGCCACGCCTAAACACATATACGTACGGAGAACGTCTACACGAGATTAAGGAAATCGAGATAAAACATATTGTCAGTGTGATGAACACTTTTGGAAAACATTCCAAATAAATGCGAATACAAATAACTTGACAGTGTATAGTACATAATGAAACATACTTCTCATTGGAAAGCGGTTCAAGCATTATGACGCACTCACCATGGAAAATAAAGTGAGTTTTTTATTTAATTAATTTGTTGCATTATGCCCGTACACAGGTGTTCTTCAATTCTTATTTTTATCTACCATCACCAATTGTTCCTGAAATATATCCGGTGATGCACTAGTTCGCACTTCGCAATGAGAAATATGTTGAAAAGCGTTGCAAACATTCATAAATCTTCTCTCTAATAGTATCAAATTTCAAAGCTACACAAAAACAACTGATGTAAAAATTATTCATAGGGGATAAATAATTACTCACTTTTGTTGCGCAGCCCTCATCAGATCTTCTAATGTGTTTTCAGAATAATCTGACGTATCAACCGGCATTCCTTCCATTTCTATAGAAAAAAAACGACAATCGAATATAAAAAAGTTAATACAACGATGAAAGTGAAACAATTATTAATTGCTTTATAAAAATAATTCATACAATATAAATATGAGTATAGGAATAGTGTACAATCCAAAGTACATTCACAACCCCAAACTTAACTTGGGAACACTATAATCGAGGTTATCGTGACATGGATTGAAATAAACATTATGATAAGAGTTACATAGCATTCTGTAATAGAATAATCCCACCTAGATCTCACATTGAAATTAAAATTAGATATATATGTGATTGAGATAGAAAATGATATCAAGGGAGGAAGAAGATAAGTGAAAAAGAAGGAAACGATCTTTTGGGGTTTGGACCCTCCATTCTTAATCCACGAAATGCTCTACTTCACTGGTATTCTTTTGATATCAGATTTTGTTACTACTTTGATCCACAAACTTTTGTGTCACCACCATGAAGAACGACATTCCGGATATCTCTCTATGATGAGTAATATTAATCATGAACCATTCTCAATATAAATGTATCAACATCTCTCGGTATGAAAGCATCATAAAAATTTATTTTTATGAATATAATGTCAAGTCATGTGTATTGTCAGTGTGGGGATGGGTTCAGATTGTCAACTAGTTCGTAATCCTCTGTACAAATACTTCATAGTCTATGTCTATTACGCATACAAGTATGAGAACTGCGTGGAATATTTGTGTATACCGAACTTCGTCATCACTGGCCTTCGAAAAGATGGCAAAATACTGTGTAGAGAAAAGTAGGGGAAATTCTTGAATGAAACATGGCATTCTTCTCCTCTGTAAACTTGAAATAATATAATTCACTGTGAATCAAGTGTAGGAAACAAAATGTTATAACATTGGTGTAGGGGCGAATCAAGAATCCAATAATCGGAGTTCATCACGTGTTGGAAAATTCAGTAATATTGTTAATTGTGCTAATATGGGGCTGTTAGCGTGTTGGTGATTGAGAGCACACGTGCATTGTTGTATGGAAAAATGAACATCAATATTAATTATGACAAAAGAATCCTCCATTATATCAATAGGTAAATCAATGGGCTACATGACGTATAGGTTTCCTAATGTAATAACTGAATCCCAAGATGGATGAGAAAACCTTTAATGATAATTTTCCCCCAATGATCCGGCGAAATTGTTGACGGGAGTCGCGTAGGAGGGTGAAAGTCAATATAGAGATATTTCTTGTGACAGGCATTATCTGATATTGTTGTTGAAGAATAGAAACTTGGAATTTTATAGTTCGGTTTACATGTAATGATGAGATGATGACCGTCAAGTTTTGCTCCTTCCCTTCTCTATTCATGAAAAATATTTCCAAAATACTCTTGTAAAGATTGTTAGGAAATTCAACGACAATGAACTTCCTAATCTAATCGCTCCTCTTGCCTTTTTCGCCTCAAACTTGTTATTATGTTAATACAAGATGGAACGAGAGTGTTTGCGGATGAAAAAATATTTACGCCCCCAATCGCATTCCACTATAAATTTGTTTGAATAGTCGCACAGAAACTGATTGAGATTTTGTGTCTGAATGCAAATTTTTTCGATGACAAAAATTCGTCTTTCTTATATTTCATGTCAAGAATCTGTAGAATATTTTGCAATAATATGGTAATTATTCCTTGGAGCTTCGTGACATCCTGTCCCATTATAAATTATTCACAAATACATCGATAGGATTTGCATAAAGTTACGAACGAGTTAATTGGGGAGCGGAAATCGTTTGCGACGGAACGCACAACTTTCGTCAATTTCCCTATTATCAAGAAAAAACCTTTTTCAAATTTATCTCCAATGTATTCATTCTGATGATTGTCGCATTGAAATAATAAATTCGAATCAATCTATCATGAAGGAATAATGAGAAATTCTGGCCAATTAATTCTCTACAAAACAGCAAACAAGTACCATTTTTAATTGCATTGAAAAAAAAAAGAATCAGTAGCAATTAGAAATAATTGGATAAAGTCACATGCTTGATTTTCGTTATCTATACGGATGATTATAAGAGGATTATGATATAAATCGAAGTATGAATAACGCATATCACCCATTAAATGTATCACATTACAAATATGAACAAAAATGACCTCATCCCCATCTCGCGCATTCTATACTTGGAAATGTCAATCGAATCAGACTTCCAGCAGAATTTCGATGCTCAATAGTGGTGATGATGTCCTATAATCGATTTATCAACCAACCAAGCACGTAAAAAATGTTTAGGATGTTAACGAGCAACATTTTTATCTATCAATAGATTCCGAATGTTATAACACCAATGATATGATTCAGTCAATGCATTGAACAACTATGAACAGTCTGATGGATCGTTCTCCGCACCAAATGATTCCGTCATGGAAGCATATATCACACTATTTGATTCTTATCTGTCGCGAATAGATGAAATATGGCAAGATGAAATTAGCAGGGCGAAAAAAAACGATAAGAGAGGAAAAAATAAAATTATTGATACGGAAGGATGGAGAGTCCTGCTAGTGATTTTAATTTCCGCGCGGCTATCGATTGGTTGTGATGTAACGCCACACGTTGTTCTAAAAACGGTTTATTGATACGTTCCATGTCCATTTATAGACATTGTCGGTATGTGGAAGTGATTACAAATTTTTTTACTGCTGCATTAGCTCAAATAATCATGTTCCAGCATTTATATAAATACGAATATGAAGAAGGATAAAATTTCCTTCCAATTTGTCGCATATGATTGAGTTGATAAATAGCCCAGCATGAACCCCAATTTTACGATAACTCAATTTATCGGCTATAAGATGAAGTTCAACTTCTGAGAATCAATTCCAGGTGTTATGTACACATAAACATGCACAACATGAACTGTTATTCGTAATTATATTCAGAGATTGAGAGTAACGCGTGTGTTAGCAATTTCAAACTAATTTTCCGGCAAACCAATAATGTGCAATTCAAAACTAATCACACCAACTTGTGTTTAATTGTACAAAACCACCACAATTTCCAGAATGAAATAGTTACCCGTTTATTTCTTCTTCTCATATTTTCTATTTTCTTCAACGAGAAGGATTAAAAGGCTTGAAGACAACCGAACATTTGTTTATGACAGCTCTCAAACGCGTATAAAACTCACCAACCGTATTTGCAAATGTCGTGAAACAAAATGCCCACACATTGGGAGTTTTTCGTTGAAATATTGTCCTACCTAATTTTCGAATGCTTCTTCTCTTCGGAACTGAGATGAACGCGATGATTTATCGTCACTACCAAATGAACAAAACCAACTCATGTCAATTAAAACCAAACAATATTACAATGAAGTCTTACAGATGTATCTCAGTCATCACACTCAAGGCAAACGGCAATAAATGATATAAATGATCAGCATGTTTACCGTTCAAGTTAGTCGATCCGCCGTCTTCAAAGTATGGCCCAGCAGTGCTCTGTTCCGCCAGGGCACACAGTATGAAGAAAAGCGCAAGAATACCAAATTTCATTGTCATACTCGATGTGTCCCAAAAATTCTTCAATTTATACTTCAAAACTGTCTTAACGTATCAGACAATTGAAACTGTGAAAATTTCTCCCTTCCAATTGGTTTTTGCTCTCAAACCGTCAAACCAAGTTAAACTGAATTCAAATTTCTACACTACAACCCCTCAAATTCTTGTCTCTCGTTCTTCCTTCTAGTACTCTGCTATTAGTCGCTACTGTGTGATCGCACGAGGTGCAAGTGAGTCACCGTCGAGATGACGACCTTTATATAGACGAGAGAGGCGTGGCCACACCGTCCAAAGGATGAGGTGAACAAGCAGGGAGTGAAGGGCGGGGGCGGATGCCCAGACGAGAAGCCAGAAGGGGTGGCAGGGGTGCCACGGTATGTCCGCTTGTATATGTACACATACTTTTATAGAACCAGGGGAAATTCGGTATGGGATGTGCCCTGAACAACTGCCGAACTCCACAAAGTTCGGAGGATGAGATTTGTGATTTATACTCGTATACATATATTTTACATCCCCATTTTCAGTACCCCCAGCAACTGGTTGCAATGCAACTGGTCTCTTTCCACGAGACTACTTACAATTAGATACATCTTCAGCCTAGTTTCATCATTCTACGATATTTCCATCTTTCACTGTAAATTAAATTGAAAACTGTATCTGGGAATCTTCACCACCACTTTCGTGGAATTTCGACATTGGAAAGGAGTAAGAATCCCAACTCTTGACCTCTCGGCTCAGTTACGAGTATGTCACGATTTCGGATGTCTGACTATTGCCGATAGAATCTACTTACAATGGGATGCTGTTACTCGATGCACTGTAATATGTTATCAATCTAGTATCGTGTTGTCTAATATTCAGATGACTCATTCTTATCATCCCTATTTGTTCAATTTCTCTTATAATAGAATTTAACAGATGGAATAGAGTGGAACTGACTTGAGAAGAATTGGGAGATGAATGAGACATCAGCGGTTGCGAAATTGAAATATCATTTCCATCATGTGCTAGCTATTCTCTTGAGGTTGTTGCATGTCTTTATGTGGGATGTTGAAAGATTAACGATAACTGTGAGAGCGACTGTTGGATGAAATGACAGTAGAAAAAATAAAAGTCGGATGGAAGAAACGTTGCGGTTACTTCTTTCCTTCCAGTTGGATTTATTTGTTGATTGATTAACGTTTATTCTTCGGGGATGATGCAACAAGTTGTTACAACGTCACTTGATGAAATTCCAAGGCCACAATATTTGTCTTGCTTTTCTCTCCCTCATTTCATACAGTGATAATTGAATTGTGAATCCTTATATGCTACCGTTCAGTTCTTCAATCATGCCTAGCAAAATATAGTGAGTTCAGGAGACTCTAGTAACGTTGTATCATATTGCAAGTGCATCATAAAAACTAATTAACTATGTTTCATGCGGGTGGAGAGAAAGCTTCAGAAGTTTTAATAACGTTTTGATTGAACACGCTGAGACACAGCAATATTCAGCTACTCTGCAAATATCTAAGTTTCTTGTCTCGGACTTAAAATTCTTCCAGAACGTCCAACCACTTTTTTTTTCCTTCAACATATACTCACACGAAGCAGAGATCCACGATCAAACAGTTTCCCATCTCAATTCAATATTCATCTAGCAGCAATCATGAGAATGGAGTTTGTGTACTTCATGAATTATACACGCAATATCGGTTCATTTTCTTCATGCACGGTGGATAGAGAAAAAAAATTGAGAGTGCATTCAGCTATCATGATCAGAACATTTCAATAGATAAATTTCTCCATCAATCCTGCAACATTAAAAAATAAAATTTTGTTATATCAGAAGTCGGAGAATACACCCACGAAAGACCATCCTCGTTCTTAAATTGTGGCTGAATGATCATGGGGTCGTATTATCCATTTCGTTACCATGGAAATTGATTCAATGTGACGAATATGAAGGCAGTCTCCCTCACGAATAAACTCGAATGAAATCTGATGACCCTACTTAATTGGCATTCATGGAGGTACAATTTCTGGTTTCGTTAAAGTCCTCTGAGTATAATGAATCACTATGAAACTAACTCGTCATTATGAGGTTCTCGATCAATAAAATCAGAGCATTTCTGCAACTGAAATCATCTGTTCATGAATCCCCGCCTTATCGTTTCGAGAATGTTGATAGAAATTGTGATTGATCAAACTTTTATCTTCAATGAATAACTCTCACTTTTTTGAAGCAATGTTCAGATCTTCGAGATCAACATATAAAACTCGAGAATATATCACAGGATAATAAAGTTCACTATATACAATATTTCATAACTATATCTTTGCAATTGTTTGAAATAGAACCAATATATACCGGACTTCAGACTTGCTGTACGAGTAACCTACAAATCGAGTCTTTCCTTCTCTCCTATTGTATCTCCATAAAAAATTGTAATGCACGATACAGCGATAGTGGTTGCTTCTGCTTTGATTTGGATTCAGTGAAATTATTCTTAAGATGGCAACAGAACCTCACGATACATTTTCAGAACATATTATTGTATTTATATCCATTAAATGAAAATACGATGAACTTGAATTTCCATCATCGACATTATGTTAAATGCTCCAAGTGTCACAAAATTCATACGAATAATCACCGAGGGATCAGCACCAAGTCATCTACTGAAAAAACGTCGAAAGGATTCCTGGATACGTTGAATAACCATGATGACATTAGAAAAGTAAATTTACATTCCCACGTCTTTAGATTTCTTGAGAACAATAATGAGATACTAGCGAATCCCCTTTTAATTTTATCCATCATATAATCAAATAATTCATGAATAGCAGTAATTGTCTCAATTACAATAATTTAATTATGAATGATATCATAGTAAAAATCTCCATAAGGATATCGAAGCCGACACAGAAGGACACACTAAAACGGAATTGGATGATCAACGCTACGCATATGAAGTCCGACCTGTCACAATGAACAAGCATGAAATTGAGGAGACTAATCAAAAGGCATCAATGAACTGCTGTCAAGATGCATCCTATCGATATCGCAGTATTAACTCAAACGTTGATACGAACTTTCACGCACTAGAAGATATCGATATTAAAAATCCTCTGGAAAAGCTTAAAGAACTCCAAAAGCAAAGAGCCACATCCGATAATTTCTATTCTCAAGAAATACAAAAAATTATCGGGAAATATTTCATGACTACATATAACACTACTAAGAATCATAGGAGTAGGAATGTGGAAGGTGATAGATGTACTAAAACCGCACCAACTGAAGTATATTTCATATTCATCATAATTTTATTATGGGTCTCATGTAATGTGCTTAAACAAGATGATTTTCAGCAGTAAGTTATGAAGAAAAGCAATTGGTACATATCACACAATCCATATTCTGAGATTAGAACACAATCAACACATGGACTTACTGCCTAGAATCATTGGGAGATGAATGGGAGTCATTTTGTTTAAGGATATTGCTGCCTGGGTCCTTCTTCAGCATTAAATTAACTGGACTTTTAAAAGCAAAAAATATTGAGGAATCCGTAAATAATTTCAGGAATTAGAACAGTGTGGAGCAATAACAACAATTATTCGATTGGATTGTGGGTGCGTACAAAGAACAAGGAGACCTCTTTATACTCCATCCACAGCTGATACTCGCAGAATTCATTATTATCATTGTGCTGATGGTGAAATCGATGGTGAAGCAGACACAATAAACACCAGTTCTCCGTTTTCTTCACCAACGCGTTATCAAGATGAGACAACTTCATTTGATTGTTTCACGAGGAAACCTCGTGTAGAACTAGGCGCTGAGACGTCAATGCATCATCCAATGCCGAATATTGATGAAAATAGCGCAGGACATTCAACATTAAAATCTGGAAACTCCAAATCATTGAGAGATACATTTTACCGGAGAAGTACTTCGTGATATATATTCATTCATTCAATTAGTGAATAAAGAAATTTTGAATAATGATAATAATTTAATGAAATAATTGACACACGTCTGTGACAACTTTCACATCGAGGTTCTTTATGACAGTAAAAAGTTCTAACTCTTGAATATCCCCAAAATTTTTCGTCCGTGGTATAATGAGGAATACTTTTTAGATCTTTCTGTAAAGACATAATATTTATATTTTGAATAATGGCGGTAGACACAACATTTTTTCAGATCGGTTTGACATTTTTCAACGCAGTAATTTATTACATCCTTTACCGAGTCGTTATATTTTTCATTGTCGCTATTAAAGATATCACAATTAAATTTATGAGAAGTATACCCAGATGTGAATACACGAAAAGATCAATTGGAACACCCTGTTTAGAACCAACATTGCCTGACGAGTCATAAAACTCGTATCTATTCTATTCATCCATTATTTTTTCAATGATTATGTCCACGCCAATAAATACTTTTGTGACAACCAATCACAATGACTTCACATGGCCTAATATTCGACCGTTGATGATTGTACCCAGTCGACCACCGCAAAATGTCAGCACTAACAATTATTATCTACCACGGCCCGATCCTGATGAATGCCAATGCAATTATCACAGCCGTGATACTGATTTTTCCAGGTGCGTCAAATAAAAATCTATAATTTTCTGATGGAATGAAAAACTGATGATTTACAGATATAAGGAATTGATAAACCACGGTACGAAACTCCGCAATGACATCATCAAGAACAATCATGAGATGACAGCTTTACTATCACGAATATTGGACAACTCTTGTGAACCTGAAGAAGTAGTAATGAAGAGCGTGTACCAAGTAGCTCATGAACAATCAGGTTTCATTTATATCAAGAATATTCACTTAGATGAATCGGGAATTTTGCTCATTACTCACCATTCATAGGAGCAACGATCACACCGTACAGATCATTGATGGCGGCAGCAAATTCGTCCATATCTCCTATAAAGCCAGTCGTTAGACAACTCTTGAATGGTTATCAGAATCCGAGTAAATTCCGATACAGCACGAAAGAAATACCCCCCATTGAGTCTAGCGAACCAATCAATTTGAAAAGAGGCAAACTCATGAATACTATCACGATTGGATAGTTTGAATCAATTTTTTATTATTCATTCTTTGCAGAGCCTGAAATGTTTTCGACATGGAACGAATCATTCTTAGGACGATCCGAGTATACGGATACTATTGGTAAGCTTGGAATAAGCAATTCGAAGAATCGCAAGCAATATCTAGAACCAATTCCGTCATCGAGGAGACGATGGGGAAATCGAGATCCCTGACCTGCTGTATGCTTTCAATCAATATATGTTATCCGTCAATGGTATAAGAAAAATTCAAAGACATGCGGAAACAAATGCCTAACATGAAGATAGTGACACTTTTCTTCGTCGCCATTATAAATAACGAAGAACAATATAATAATGACTGAAAAATCAACAAATGTATTTAAATCAGAGTATACTACACATTATACCAAGAAATCAGCGAATAAGATACCATTGTAAGAACTATCTTCAATAAATTATTGTTTACAAAGAAGTCAAATTCACTAAAATGCAGATCCGTTCCTTCCGACTGTCATGCCCTGAATGTGAATCAAGATCGTTATCTAATCCAACCATATCTTGACACCGCCCGACCTTCGTCCAATTTAGAGACGAAATTGTTGATGGAAAATTTTATTCTGGATAAATTTCGTTCAACTTATCAAATTAACTACAGAAATCCATGTAATGAATCATATCCTCCTATTTTTTATTGTGATTTTATATTCTATCAATGACTATAGGGTAGTGAATAACGATTTTTATAAAGTACGCCAAATTGAACATTCCAAAACAGCGAAACGATCGAAGTTACTCGGTGATAGAAGACAAAAGAAGATGGGTGAGTTTGACAGTGAGTTTTCGGGAAATTTGAAAAATTTATATTATGATCCGCATGAGAAAAAAATAGCAGCACCACTATCAACTGCCAAACGAGGTGAGGATAATACTGAAAACTCTCAATCCCTTTCATATGATATAACAACTCCATGATCAATTTTAATGATTCGAAAATGGGTCCTATCCAAATTCAATCTTAGTTCTTGGATACATAAGCCCACCACCCCCTCTCCCAATCCTTTCATGTTATCAAAATACGATTGGCCGCACAGGAGCGAATATAATGTTTGACCAAGCACAATAGAAGTCAGTTACAGCATGAAGTCCACAAGAGAAATTCCCACTTGTGAAACATAATCAAAGATAAAAAATCAATTGGAGCGAATCTCTGGAAAATGTCATAAACATTATACTTGAAAATGTTTGAAATAGAAGAAGAAACGCGAGACTTCTTGACTATCAACAAGAGAGATTTCAGTGAGAAGAAAATTGAAAGGGCAAAAAAGTTCACTGCACCACCTAATTATGGGTCACACTATAATGTGATCAATGGTCCGTTCAGTAAGCACTTGACTTATTCTACAAGTAGAACTGATACCCCAGTTAGTGGAGAAATTGAGAATATATCTCAATTTTTGAACAAAGTACGGATATTCGTGACGTGAAACGATAACTACCACATAGACCATTTACTCATTATGGTATTATAGATACGACAACGAAATGTTCATTTGAAGAAATTCCTACCAGTAGAAATTCCACAAAAAGATATCATTGAATTTGAGGAGAGAAAATTATTGAAATCTGTCTATCAAATGGACTATTCAGTGTATTCGGGTAAAGTGTATAAGAATGTGTAGACTTGGTATAACAATATGGTAGTTAAAATTCTTCTAGATGATTTTCCGTTGCTCAAACAACCAATGAACCAAATCACTCCTCAAACATCTTCATCAGACTACCGAGCAATCCCACAAACAACTTATAGTAGATCGTACCGGAATGCGCAACGTCAAAGTATATTGGGAAATGAATTGACACAAAATCAAAAAATCGAGATATCAGAACATTTGAGGCCGAACATGAAGCAAAGGAAACTTCTCCGTGTCAAGTTAGCACTCCAGATCGGTCATCGGTGGAAGATATTCTCTTTATACGTGAAATTTATATTTCCTTCGTATAGAACAGGTTACTCCGAGTATACATCTATGATTGGAGCTACCGGGAACAAGCTATTGAAGTCTAAGATAGAAGACCATTCCGTTCGTGGAAAGATAAAACTCTCATCGGGAAAATGATTGAAAGAACGGTATAAAAAAATTATTTTTCCTCCACAATCAACTTCTTCTCGAAATTCAGACTTTATTGATACAAAATTATTCTGTATTTATACATGATAAATTCACAACTGTCGAAAATGAAGAACTGTTTTTGAATTGATTTTTTTTTGTAAAAGTTCCAATGAGACATCTCATTCGCTTGGTATCAAAAACACCGAATAAAATGTCTCCACGCGTATAGTACATGGTTGGCATTGCCTTATACATCACTTATCTGTGTGATGATATCCATCTTTATACCTTCCGCACTCTAAGGATACAAATTGCAATTTTTTCTGATTGCGATTTGTATCAACAGTTCCCTTTTCAAACCATAGAAATATTTACAGTCTAATGTCATAAACTAACAGTTTCATATCATTTCTTTCATCCATTTTGAACTTATTGTATGAAATCATCAATTCCCTAACAAATACCTGTCGGAACAATCTTTATAAAATATTCATAATACAAATATCTTTATTGTAAGTACAGTGGATAAACTGATCAAGATCAAATGAAATATTTGTGCATAAGCTCGTTACCAAATCTAGTTAAAACCAATAGCTCGCAATGAACTCTCAAGCCAGACACTCAACGAAGCCGTTTATGCAATAAGTGACCTAACTTTCGAAGAACGCAATTTATTCAAACTGAAAATACTTTCGAGGTATTGTGATCAGGAATGATTGTTCGGTATCCGTCAGATTGAAAGCTCTTGATCAAACTGCTCTAAGTGCGTAAGTTTTTTCTTGATACAATTTGTTTACAGACAAATTATTTCATCGAAGTTTTAATAAAAACTAAGACATCTCTTTTTATGCAGTGATTGTTCTATGGATAGGACAAAAAATCGACAATGTCCTTCCATTTCAAAATATATTTACACAAATTTTCTTACCCCAGCATAGTTTCAGGAATTTTATATCACTGATGTATACCGATTTTTCACATTTTTTCACAACTGAATATAACTTCACTTTATTCAACGTCCATCTGAAGTGACTATACCTCCATCCGTTATCATTTCAGGTAACGAAGCGCTAGTACCCTTCAACAAACCAATGATTCATTTGAGACAATGTCAGATGTACTTGATAAAAAATAGTGAAAAACCTAGCAGTTCCAGCTATGTGTATACTAAGAACTACTTACTTCAATTATTATTGTCGATGTCATGTTATCAGCATTATGATGTTGAACATTTGCATTCGAAGATGGTAATGAAATAGTGCGTATGTTATTTGTATTAGAAGATGCCGACATATGCTGAGCTAACATATTTGCATTCGCTCTACTGAAAGAAATGGAAAAGATAGTTAGAATACTGGTCAAGAACGAAAATAATAAATATTGAAAGTTGATCTCTACACCTTCGCAGAGCGCACGTACCTTCGCTTCTTCACTTGGCCTGAGTGAAATCTACCACCTTCGCCTCGAATCCTGTTCATCGCGTGTCGATGCCTCGATTCATGGAGATATTTCTAGAATGAAATCAGAACGGTGATATGGATATTTCATACTACAATGCGAAAATAAATAAAAACCTCATCGATCATCCAAAACATACCGGCCTCTCTTTGGGTATTTTACCCTCTGCTTCAAGTTTCGCGCGTGCTTGCCGTCGTTTCAAAATGCGTCTATACTGTTTGGCATTGACATAAAGTGGCTCTTCTTCCAAGAATTCCGCATTAGGTAAAGCTACCCTTTGGAATTGTGCTTGTCCACTATTTCCGGGCACCATCTATGCAATCGAAACAAAAATAAATTTATGATCAAGACCTCTTACATTGACGTTTCTATATGAATTTTCACGAAAGATTAAATTTTTAGATTCTTATCCCTGAGATGTTGGGATGGATGACTCTAGATAGGCATTGTTCACAGAGCACGCAAATGAAGTTGCTGCCTTTGGTGGCTATCAAAAAAAGGACATAGCATAAATGAATGAGAGACAATGTAAATATAATAACCATAACAATATTTCCAGCTTGGGAGGCAGCAGGTGTTGGACTTGACATCGGTTGGACTGGCGCTGCTGTTGTTGCTGATGTTGCACCTTGTGATGTTGTACCCGCTATTTGCATCAAGTTTCCATTTATATTTATAACTAAAATCAGAAAGAAACCGTGAATAGATACCCTGCATACCGCCCTCATCACATCTTTGTATCACTCCATCCACAAATACCTGTTGGTTGCGCCTGTTGCACTTGACCATCTAATTGGACAGGTTGGTATATATAAGTTTGCCCATCTGGCGTTTGAATAATTTGGGGTGTTTGTGGCTGTTGGATTACTAACTGTTGCCCAGTACCAGCTAACGATGACACGGGAATTACTTGCATCTGACCATTTGGCGCTGCAACCTGTATTGCCTGCGGCAGCATCATAGCCTGACCACCTTGTCCCATCTGAACAACTTGCATTGTACCTCCGGCACCGCCAACCATAACGGCTTGTCCTTCCGTCAACTGATCCATTCCAACTTTGTACAATCTAAGCAAAAATCATACAGGAACAATTTGAATCAACAACGATACGGAGTAGAATATCATTCGAATTTCGTATAAATTCAGGTTATGAATTCACACATACAATTGATGAAAGAGTTATATATTAGGGTGTAGGTCATCATGTTGGGATTATCCATGAGTATATGGTATTGAATAACGACGTGGCACGAACCCTACACACAGCTGTGTATGAGCACATCTTAGTTTTTTTCCTGATGCAAAAACTTCCTTCACCGTACAAAAATTCAGATGATGATCGAAAAAACTCAAGCTTCGTGGTTTTGTCGGGACTCAGAAATTGTCGTAGAGCTTTGTCACATGAAAGTACTTATAGTGGCCGATGAGAGTCAAATGGACGCGCAGCAACTTGACGCGACCGTGCGTCCACAATAATCGTAACCCCGAACAAACATGGCCGTTAATGGGCATTTTATATATTCGAGTCAGATGAATAATGAAAATACGTATGAAGATGATATAAATGGACACAAAGCACAAACGACAACGTGATCACGATGCCCGCGCTTAACATACAAGTGTTCGATAATTTGTGAACTTACATTGGATATTTTCGTGAGCACTTTCCCAATGATTGGTCGGCAAATTGAGGACCAATGGTCGACGATAGCGAAACCTCGGCCCTTGTGTATTGGTGGCACTAAAGGGGAGACCTGCCAGTACGAATAGCAGACTGATGTAAGACCGGTCGATGCCCCTCTGTGATGCATACCTATGGCCAATAGCATAACGCTTCCTCTCCCTTTCCCCCTTGCGCCATTATCGCATCATATCCAAGCTTCGATAGGTTGGCGCCACTAGCGTTTCCCGCAAATTTTTTCAAATAACACGCGCGCAAACTTCCAATTGAATCCTTGACAATGTATAGTATGAAAAAAAAAGGAAAAATAGTAGGATTTCGGCTGGCCCCTCGGAGAAAAAATGCTCAACAGACCAATACAATACGTGAGCTCTCGTATAATAACTATATCTCATCGATGTTCCATCAATATTATCGAAAGTGGAGTTCTGGCAATACACTGACGTATAATTAGGCAAATTGCAAGATGTTTTCTCTCGAGAACTCGTGGTAACTGATTTGACTCATGTTTAGTAAGTCCTCATAGTATTAACCTACAAAATTAATATCTGATTATTACATATGTCGATACGAAATGATTTCAATATCTTTCGATTTTGTCATGGTAGATAGAACCCCCCAGCACCTTCATATGAACACGTGATCTCGGATCAAGAAGGAATAAAGTTCCAATCTTTGCAATGCATGTGGATCAACATTTCTCTCAAATTCAGTAAGTTCTAATCTTTCTCATGGACTTGATACGTAGCATATGTGGCATACATACCGGAACTTTGATATGCAAGTTAGAATTTTTGATCAATATATAAAAAAATATCAATATCGACGAATTATGTTTTTTATTATTTATTTACTATCGAATGATAATGATTGATTGGTCAAAGTGAACGAGAAATGAAGAATTCCAGACATAAACGAGAAAAACTTTCATGACCTCAATACAATGACATACTTATGAATGAATAATGGGACGATATATTGTATCATCCATGACTACTGTAGAGAGTTATATTTAGTCATTATTCGATTATAATGGAGCACGATTCTCTCAATATTACAATCCAAAGTCTTAGCACAAATTTGAAGAAATGCAAACTTCATATGTTGACATGTGAAAAACATTTTATAAAATTAAAAGTGACTTCAAATCAAATTTTCGTATAATTGGTCCCATGGTGTAACGGTTAGCACTCTGGACTCTGAATCCAGCGATCCGAGTTCAAATCTCGGTGGGACCTGGCAACATCATTTTTTTGTTCTTTATTACCGATTCTAAAATCTAATATAAACAAAAAACAATAATATAATTTATCTGATCTTGAAATTCGTTCAGAACTTCATATGTTAATGATGATATTTTGTGTCGATTCATCTGTTGCATTTCTGAATAGTCTCACTTTTCAAGTATTCATGTGCCGACACACAATCTAATTGTCCGTATACCATTTACGGTACAAAAACAAATTTAATTGTGTTGAAGCCTGATTGATTATCTGTAGTGAAAAATCAGCTGGAATTGTGACGGTACAGGTCAGACTGATGAAAATACTGGTTGAAGAGAGAAAGTGTGTTGAAATAACAATGCGCTATGAGAAATCAACAGATCGATAATAACAATTTATCAGATGGCAGCACTTATGACGCGTCCGTGTGTGCATGTTTTCATTCTTCGGTGCTTTGCTTCGCTCCTATTATAATCTGCAGCGTCGTGCGCATTAGTATAGCACAGCCACCAAGAATTCATCACAATCACACACAATTTTACACTGATGTTATTACTAAGTGAGGAGACCTCAGCAATTAAATGCCAAACTACGAATAAACCGGAGCCAGACAAAAATAGGTTCAACCAGACAACTCGACCGATAGAGACACAATCAGAGTCGCCAGATTGCGGTCATTTGGTACACAGCTCATCATATTATTCTAAAATAAATCATATTTATTGTAAACGAATGAAATAGCACCGCATTTGTACGTAAGAGGTGTGACAATGGCTTGCCCCTCAATTGTGAATAAGGACGATGTAAATTATAAAATTAAACAAGGTAGCACTCTTATGACTGCTGAGCCATTCGCATTCATACTGAGTGCTGATCATAGAAAAGAACGTTGTGACTACTGTTTCAAAAGGTATGAGATTTGAATAGCCATAGATGTAGATACGCACGAACTTGCTCATAGTATATGTTCACATTTGTTTGATTATTGTTGAAGCTGTAAACTATCAAGATGTTCTGGATGTCAATATGTCTATTACTGCAGTCGCAATTGCCAAAAATTATCTTGGGGTATTCATAAAATCGAATGCCCGAATATCAAGAGAGTTCATCCAAGAACAGTGCCTGATGGTGCTAGAATGGTAGCAAGAATCATCATAAAATTAAATAATGGTGGTGGAAATGAACGTGGATATTATACAGCGACCAAATATCGGAAGTTCCATGATCTAATGTCGCGTAAGTTGAAGGAACATTGTAGTCTTCACATATGAAAAGTAACATATGGACAATAGAGAATTCATTCTTCCATTAATTTTTAGACGTCGATGAAATAAAGAAAGACTCAAAAAAATTGGAACATTTCACATGTTTGTGCATGGTACTACGCGAATTTTTACCAAACGACATTCTGCCGAATCCTAAAGAGTTGTTAGAAATTTATGGACGACTGGCGATGAATTCCTTTCACATACTAGACAATGATATGACTAGTATAGGTGTTGGAATGTATCTGGGACCATCAATTTTGAATCATAGCTGTAAACCAAATGCTATTGCAATTTTCGATGGCACCACAATAATAATCAAATCATTGTTTGACTTACCAATTCTGGATTTATCTAAGGTAGACACCAAAATTATTTCCCGTAATCAACTGAACAAGTTTAAATCATATAATCATTCATACAATTCCTCAATACACAGATATATGTTACATACATTGATATATTGAAAAATAATGAAGCTCGTCGAGCTGAACTCCAACAATCATATTACTTCCGCTGTGAGTGCGAACTCTGTAACGATACTTCTGAAATAATGGGAATAGCTGCTGCCTGCCAGAATGAAACTTGCTCAAATCCATGTTTGTCAACGGATTCATCTTGTATAAAATGTGGTCAGATATTCTCGGATGATTTCAAAGAGCGCTTCGACGCGGTCTGTGAATTATCTCACTTTAACTTGAACAGAATGGAACACATGGCATGTATCCTTGTCCTCAAGCAGTTTCAACTCATACATCCGCAATCTCTTACAATATTTATTTATGTATATATATTTCGAGATATTTCCTCCATTAAATTGAAAAGTAGATTTAGATGTGTGTAGAGTGAACCTGGTCAAACAGAAAGGCATATTGCATCCTTTCAACTTCCTGGTTGTACGAATGCTCGAGTCAGCATTAGCAGCAGCGATAGAGATTGACCATTGGGAGGAAGCTGAATCATACGCGTCGCAACTCATTCCGAGATATATGTAAGAATTTCTTTCCATTCTCTCTGACTCGGTTGAAATTATCACTGACAGACAAAAAACGCATAAATTCATTCTAGATATCATCATGGGGAGATACACCCGGTGACGGGACAAATGTTCTTTTCATGGGCGAAAATTCTGTCCCTATTGAATAAAACGATCAAAGCATTGGAAATTGTGAAGAAGGCTGCAAAAATAATTAGAATAACGTTCGGTGAAAACCATGCAAAAATGACCAATGAGGTAAATCCACTATTGGATCAGCTGATGGCAGAACACCACATTCGGGAAAATGGTTACTGAAACATCATTTCTATCCGATTCCTATTATAATTAAACTGTTCATGTATCGGGGAACTGACCAGAATCTACTGCATGTGTAAAAAGAGAATAATTCTATCTTTTAAATGAGGAAAAGTTGAGTAGAAATTAAAGAATTTTTTATGTAAAAAAACTTGTTTTTATTAGATGAAACTATATGTTGTTACATTCAAACTTTAGATATATCTAGGCAGATATCATTCATTCAAACCTAGGCAAGAAATATCTACAATAGAGCAGTGCCTGAGTGAGTAAGATAAATCTCTGAATTACATTCTCTTACCAGTCTTAGAGATTTAAAAATGAAACTTTGATGGATAGACAAAAGTAATCGGATAGAATTCGGAATTTACTTAAATATTATTCAGTGATGCATTCAACATATCCCCCCAGTTTGTTGTTGGTACACCTCAATAGTATCACCTTCCTCCATTTCCAGCGTTAAAGGTGTATCCGTTTCATTTATGGGCTGACCATCAAATCTAAACCTCACTAATGATATCGCCAACTTCTACAATTATAACAAGTACCAATTCCTATTAGGTTTCATCATACAAAAATCTAGTTTCAATTACCAATAGGTGTATAAACAAACAAATTACCTCACGGTCACAGTATGCTTTCATAAGTTTCTGTAGAGGTGTATGTTTTTTTATTTTAAATTGTACCACTGTACTGTCTTGGCCCAATACTTTGAGATTTATATGCTCTGATTCACTTTTTGGTTCCTGAAGAATAACACGATACACAATGAAAATCATCGAAATCGCACTTCAAACATGACAAAATGCCGACTTTGAGGTTACAATTACTTACTTTCTTCTCGTCCGCCATGATTGAAATTGACAGCCAAATTTATTTTTCTATAGTCGTATATTGTTCCTATATTATGATATATTACTAACTTTTTCACTAATGAATATTAGTAAATATTCTTCAATATGAATCCCGCTCTTTGTGTGCTATTGGAAGCTCTCATATTTCTCTTGCTTCGTTCTCAAGAAACTGCTCAAGTTTCGCATTTATGGCGCATTTCCACGAGTATATTGATGCGGATGCGTTATGTACTGTTGTATAGCCACCGTTTAGCTATAGTAATGTTTGGGGTTCTTTTATAATTCGCCCGTTGGAACGCTGTAGGGCGTTCGACTCGCGGTTATTGGTGGAAACTGCGGATTTATTCGGATTC
>JABMBR010005330.1:0-16407 GCA_018881525.1 Meteorus sp. PSUC_FEM 10030008
TATAATATATAATGTGTATATATGTATATAGATGGACAACAAATACTTACGATTGCAGTGAAAGTACATAGACATCGAATTGTATAGAATGACAGTGAAGTGGTAGAATCTAATTGACGCACATTGGATTCACTTTCAAGTTAATCAATACCACGCAATTGGTTTCAAATTGCAATTCGTGTGAAAGGGGTAGGGAAGGTGGATGAGAGGGAGAGAGGACGAAAGTGGAAGAGAGGAATGGAGTGCAACGATAGTAATAGGTGTGTAGGGTATAGAGATTGAATCAAAGGGGTGCAGTATGCGCATATATACGAATGCGAAACCCAGTGATCCATGTTGGCTGATTAATAGAGCAGTGCACCGACGAGAAGGAGAGAAAGTGTTATCCCACCCTCAATAGCACCCTCCGAGTTTCCGAGGCTTATATATATCCACGACGAGGGGGTTAACGACATAAATCGAATCAGCGTAAACCACCGGCTGCGGCCGCTTGAACTTGACCCAGTGCGAAAACCGGGCTAGAGGCGCACAACGACAGCCGCGTCGTTATGTATGTATATGTACTTTCAAAACCCTTTATGTTATGTACTTACATGGATGTTTCAGAGTATGAATGTTTGGGAATGTTAATGGGATTCTTTTCGTTAATATGCACGAACTTTAATTTAACTTGTTGTACACTTGTGAACTTGCTCGTTGAGGGGTGGAATTATTCGAGTCTGTTGGGACTGTGGGATATCGTAACTGTCGGGAATTATCGATAAAAATTATTTATCGAATTGGATTGAGTATTTTTTATTTTATTTTTGTATATAACTTTTTGACTTATTAATTCTTCAATTATTCTCGTAACTTTCGCCCTCAGTTCAGGTCACTCTTAGTGAACGATTGTTATTGACACTGGTTGGATGTACTTTCACAATTGCACTCACCACCGTTTGCAGCTTCATCCTTGACGCCGAATTTCATCAGTTCCCTCCATCTGTAAATAAATATAAAATTGTAGTAGGTAAATAAGTATGAAGATATTCAATTTATATAGAAGAATGAGACTTGAAAAATGTCACACGGAGACGATAAAAAATACAAATGGACATAATGAAATTTATATAAATATTCATACAAGCGTCATTGACAAATGTACGAACCGTGTAGAGAAAAAAGTGAAATTAATTCATTAACGCGTCACATGTTTCAAACGTGCGGATTGCAATTGAACCTGTCTCCCCTGTGACTTCTCAACCCCGCCCACCTATTTTACAATTATATTGTCACAAATGTACATAGATATATGCATATGATAAATATAATTCATACAAATATAGCATGTGGCATCCCTCTCATTCAACGCCTGGTACTTTATTGCCTTTAAGCGCGCACGGGCGATTCTTTATGCCGTCACGAGAGCAAAAGTGTGAATGGCTTCACATGAACCTGAACCCGTTCACCCTCGCCAAGTGACCAAGAATGAAAAGAGGGAAAGTGGATGTTCAACTACTTAACTCTTACACACTTACTCATATACACTTGTACATGAAGTAGTTGCATACACGAATAAACATAACTTATGTGAAACATTAGTTACACAAAATTGAATGAAAAAATCACAATGTTTATGAGCAAAATGTTGTGTCAATGTCATCGACACATCACTTAAGAACCAACAGCTGATTTATTTTGTATACTTATGAGAGAATAACACAGACGATAACACAGACGATTATATATATTTATATACAAATACATTCTCGTCGTGTTCCACTTGCACTTTCTCGTGTTTGACAGTTACACAAGTGGAACTAAACCGCATCCGAGTAATGCCATAGAAGTGGGCATGTCTACACATCGCTTGGGCACGTGCCAGTCCTTGGTTATACGAAGCAGGTATATACACTACACTACTGCTATACACATTGGCAGAGTCAATGAAGAGGGGGGAGAAAAGGGGGGAAACGGCAAAGGATATAGTGAACGGAGAAAAAAAGACGGAGATGCAAACGAAAAACGAAGAGAGAAATAACATTTTGTTTTTGTTTATCAGACACGCAGTCTCGCTTGTGTTCCATTGACTCATATTTCCCTTTCATGCTCTTGCATCTAAAATTAAACGGGACATATAAATCGTTCAGGCAAAAGTAAACGAGAGTGAATAGAGCCCGAGTCGATGTAAACATTGCTACGATCAAAAGGGAGTGAAGTGCACTCTTATATATCTCGTCCTCCTTTTTTTCTCATCCTTTTTTTTTTATTATTCCCCCCTTCGGAGTTGAGATTCTTTCCGGGATATCGACAGGAGTATCTCGAGATCCGAAGATAAACTTCCTTCTTTTTCTCTTGCACAATATATGTTCGTTTCCTTCAGTCTTTGACTCAGACTCATCGGGGTATATATCTTACGTAAAGAAGGCAAAGAGAGAGAAAGGTATTTGATTTATTCGACGAGGATGAAAATTCCCATGCTATCTCACTTTTTTTTATGTATATATGTGAAAGACGAAGAGAGAAATTCTTTTGCCAACAACTCGCAGCGAATATTTAGTCCTATGACTTCGAGGCAACTTTCTATCAGGTGGAATTGTGTTTGGTTAAGTGAATAGAACAAGCCTGATTTAGATGTTCAAAGAATATTTTAGAATATTTCTAATTGGTGTGTGATTGATCAATTGAGTCATGTGTGCTTAGAAAATTCGTCTGTTGTCATTTAAATTAAGATGGGCGTTTGATCGATGAATTTTCTTCAATCGACTCCATCCAATATGAAACAAAAATTTTCGAGGGAAATTATTCAATAATTCACAAATATTGAAATCAAATTTTGTTCAGGATTTTGTCAGTCATTTTTCTTTATAAATTCTTACGAACAGAAGAGGGAACTGAAAAATCAATGAAATCAATCGAATTTCTATTCTACGCCAAACAGACAATGTCAATTAAAATTCTGAACTTCTGTAGTGGTGTTACACAGTTGACTGACAAAAGATACACACAGATACAATGTCAACGTTAATGTAACAATCAAATACGTTATGCAGAAGAGAATTTCATTGAGAAACACAATAGTGGGCGGAGAAGGTTGCTCGACACCTGTCTGCAACAAGTGAAAGAAAGAGGAAGGAAGGTGGAAGTGGAATATAGCGTGAAACGTCAACCGTTAATGACGTCTAAACCCAGATTATACGATGACAATGACACGCCAGTAGATATTATATATATATATGTACACATAACATTTGTTGTCGTCGCCAACGACGCGAGAAAGCACATGAGAAGTAGAGACACGAGAAATCTCGTTCACTCTCTCCCGCTCTCTGTCTCTCTCTCTGCCCCTTCATCTGTGGGGCAATGTCACACAACTATAACCTATTATTCTCGCTTGCCGGCATGCCGTGCCAGACCCAACGGCAGACTAATAACCTGTCGTCTACCGCATCGTGCCATACCCCACGCCTCCAAAGCCCACATTACATATGTAAGTGTTTATGCATGCGTGCACTTGTTAAGAAAAAATCTGTACATCTACAGTTTTATTCTTGTGTTTCTCGTCACACTTATTCAATTTATCCTTCACGTGTGCTAGTTTGTTATGCATATTCACGACATGATACGATGGAATATTTCAAGATAAACAATCGACTGGTATAATGAAGTAATGAAAAAAATTAAAAGGATAAATGAATTTTGTGTATTGATGATATGTCGAGGATCGGGAATTATTCAATTATTTTTATTAAATATTTTGTTCGAAGTAGGGTGATTTTTTCATGGTGGTTTTACAGGAGTAAAAAAATAATGAGAATATTTGGTGTAGAAATTTGTGAAGTATATTTTAAATATATTCGGTAAAGTGAAAGTTGTATTAATCAAATAGAAAGGGAATATATTTCCGTTCTTGTATATTTCGAATGTAAATTTCTTTCATGGGGGGATCGTTGGAATTTTTTGGACATCAATTCAAGTATTATATGTATTTATGTGGAGTTGGGTATGAAAACGTACACAAAACTGACCTCGGACAATTTGAGAAGGAAAAAAAAAGGAGGAGGAGGAGGCCATGATGCCTTTTATGCCATTCATCCCTGTGTCGCTCACTGTTTCAGGAAGTATGTGTACATATGTATATATATATTTGGCCCTGGGGAGGATAACGGACACGAATATAAATATGTATATAGAAATGTGTTGGTCGGAACTACCGACTAATCGCTTAAATGTTACGTATAGTAAACTCTTGGGTTCATTCATAATTCTCTCTTGTTACCGGGAAAGGGGAATGCGATGGAGCAAATTCCGAGACTGCCGCTCGTATTTCTTCATCTCCCTCTTAGTGTATATAAAGTACATAGCTATGTATGGGTATATGTATCTATATTTGTACATAATACTCTGACCTCCGCGAGCACCAAGGAGTCAAATTCCACGACTTTTTCCGAATACCAATGCGAGTTAATTATATATAAATTTATGTTTGTTCAATCACCTGAAACTATTGACATAAATATTCACGAGATATTGTTTCATGAAGAAACTTGGTCATTGATGCGTTTCTTTTCAGTTTTTTTTTTCATTTAAACTCAGATGCAAAGAGTATTTTTTATTTATTATGAAAGTACTGAGGTGATTAATCTACAGATGAAAAAGTAGATAAATATATTCAACACTTAAGAATTTATGAGTTTATTATTATGAGATTAAAAATATTTAACTTTCAACGCCGAGTTTTATTTACAGTACTGATAATTGATTAATGATGTGATATCACATACTGAGAATATAATGTTGATATTTGTGAATATCTAATGATAATTGTTTCATGAAAATAAATTTCCAATAAATAAAATAGAAACCAGTATGGTGATTAAGGATCAGTTCAATAGATTGTCATGCTAATGCAGTCATCACTTTTCACAAAAAATACAAACTGAAAAAAAAAGAGACTTTCTAATTTTCCAACATTTTTTCATGTCCCAAATTGGAATATCAATCAATTGACATGATGATTCAATCGTTCTCGTATTCCGAGAGTGAGAGTTATTTCTTCTCTTTTTTTTTTCCATCGTTCCAATTCACACTTTTGCCTTTCTGTTTTTACCTTTTTTTTTCCTATTGTTTATTTTTTCCACTTTTTGCACAACACCTGTCGGAAGGTTTATGCATTGGGAACACACACAAAAATATCTGCCTCGTACAACAACGCATGTACACATACATATGTATAGGTATACGAAAGAGCGATTGAGAGAACTCATTCATGTTCTGGTGATCGTTCTGGCGCCCTTCATTCTGGGAAGAACGGATGCAAAAAAACGAGTGAGAGCGTTCGATATATATCTGTGTATAAATATATAAAGGGAGGATAAAAAAAGAGAGACAAAGTCGTTGTTCGCGTATTCTCCGATATCACGCGGTTAATAGCCCAGCTGCACGTCACAACGAACTCACAAACTACATTTTTCTTTTTTTTTCGTCCTTTATTTTTTTCCTCTCCACGATATATACTCGGTATGTAGATACATAGGTATATCTGTACGTTGTACGCTTCCGTAAAATAAAGTTTTACGGGTGCTGGAGAATTAGTTGAGTGGCGTGCGCGAATTTGCAAGAGATAGGAAAAAATAAAAAAACGTCAATGAGAGAGAAAGCAGCGGGGGTGAGCGAGAGAAGAAAACGCACAAGGGCGAAGATAGAGAGAGACAAGTTTCGACATTGGAAAACTATTGACCGACTCGGGGAAGCCACGTTCAACCCCCCTCTGTTTATACATAGCTATATTTAACTGAACGCAACACAATGCAGCTCCCGTAGACGAAGGTGGATGGCTGACGGCAACGAGAGGGACGAACGCGCATAAACTTGCAATGTTATGTGTATACATGTATACATTGTGATAGCCCATTCACGAGAAAGCAAAGTGGAATTTTGGGGAGAGAAGCTCTAATGCGTAATACACAGACCGAGTAGTGGAAAATGTGGTGAAATAGATGCAATCATGGATTTACATATTTTCGGATAGTTCAACTTCTCAAGTGCACTTTACAGTGTAGATTTGGTTATGGAGAATTCACATGTAGGAAATTGTTGAATGCATTGCATGAAGTACATTGAAGCATACAAAATCTGTTTGAAAATCGTATGATTGTCACGAGTAATATTCTTTGTCCATTTGAAACAAAAATCATTCTGCATTAAAATAAGTTGAAAAGTTATCATATTTATTTGCTATGAATAATAACGAAACAAAATAATTCCATCGCGTGAATGGAGCAATGCGAAACATCCCCAACAAGTGGGATATATAATCACACAAGAATTTTGTGTTTGAATGTACATGGTGTTATGCTTTGGCTCGTAGATGCATTGGTTGTGAGCATATAAGTATGTTGATAGTCGAGGGATCGAAGAAGCTTGTTGAGATGCCATTGCGTGCGCGGCAAAATAGCATCGAAGAAAAGGACAAACGTGGAGTATGAGAGAGGGACAGAAGGACGATTGAACGAACGGAAGGAGAAGTTCGACGTTGTAAAGCGATAAGATATCCATGAATGAGCGTAGTAGTGTGGCACGTGCACACAACTGATCGCTGATCAGAATCATCGAGCGTTGTGTATCCGACGAAAGGGAAACTCGTGACGTAAATATCGGTGCAGGCTTTTACATGTATATTTATTACGACCAGGTGATATCAATCTCATTTGTATTGAGTGTTATGTACACATGATATTTGCTCACTCATATGTATACGTTTAAATGCATTGATGTATCGGCAACTCACATATATATATATATAAAAATTTATGTAGCCATATACATACATAAATGAAGATTGTATACCCAAGTTTATCGAAACGATTAAATTTTTTTATCGCCACCCAACGTTAATGTATGAATATTTCATGAGCCACATGCCGCGTCGCGTTTGATCGATGCACAAACGTGGATACATACAAGAAATACCTTCACACATACATATATAATCTTTAAAGACGATAAAAATCACTTGAATTCGGATATATTGATGTATACCACGCGTGTGCACGCGGTAGGTTATGGTCGAATATCTCAATGAATTCAACGCCTTTCACATCTTTCTCATATTTATTTTATTCCACACACTTTTTTTTTCCTACCTACCAACTCTTATTCATTTTGCTTCCATTTCATTGTTCCATTTGTTTTATTTGTTCAGATATTTTCGTCCTTTTTATTTTACAACGTGCGCATCATCGATTTACGGTACAAACATGGAAAGTGGGTCATTCGTTTGATTTATAGTTTACTACAACATGTGTACGCACCAATGTAAATATATTATGTCATATTTTGTTGGTTTTATTTTATATAGCATCGTAAAATGTCATCGACATACAAATTCATGAGTATGCAATGTGCATTTTTTTTTTTACATGATTCATTGACTCGTTTCTAATACAACGCGAATGTGTGATTGAGTAATAAAATTATTATCTCTTTCTCATTTTGTTCTTCGTGAACGAATACAGATATTCTACATAAATATATAAATACATGTGAGCTCGCATACAATTTTACGTACGCAAAGTGAAACAATGAAAAAGTTTAACCCGCATTGAGGAATAGGAAACTATCAAGTATTATATAGGATATACATATATATACATATGTAAATAATAGTAGAACGTATTCATTCATCGTATTGGCATGAGGTTATCGACGTTTTACGCGAGAACCGTTTTAACGTTTATATATTCCGATGCACTTTGCTTGGATGGGCTTCGAGCGCCCGCGTGCTCCACTCTCCGTCACGACTACTGAATGAAGTTTATCGTCTAGACGAATCGATCGAGATTCCCACGGTGACAGGCAGACAAGCGCTGTGGGGTACGCGCGTGCACAACTAGTTTGTGATACACATCATCTATACATATATATATATGTGTGTGTCACCTGTACATTTGTCACATGGTGCAACACATGCTGGAGTCACATTTGTTCTCTTACTCTCTCGAGAAATATATACTTAACTTATACATCTTGTCACGTAACTGTGTTGCAATTTCTGCACGGTCGTATGAAACTCAATGTCCTATGTGGCATCTCCCAATACATAAATATAGATATAACAATTTGTAATGTGAATGTGTAGTGTTTGTGTATACAGTTCATAATGATGTTTGTGTGTACAATAGAAAATAAAAGTGTTGTGTAAGGGGGGGGGTCGAAGAAGAAAAAAGAAGAAAAGTGCAAAAGAGTTTGGTAAGTTACAGTGTAGACGCGTTGTCAAGTCAAGTAGAAAGGTCGTGAATGAAGAAAAAAAAAAAGAAAACAAAAAAAAAAAGTGAGAGTATATAATCCATGGGGGGTATGAAAGAAGAGTTCACTCAGAAGAAATAAGAGGAGAAAAATGGGGTGGGAGCGCGGCAAATAAGCCAAGGTCAAGTTTCTCGTGTCGTGGTGGTTGGATTTTGTGAGAGATTTATATATAACAGTTTTCCATGTGAAGTGCCTCGATGACCCAGTTCGAAAAATCCCTCAGCTCTTTTTTTTCTTCTCTTTGTTCTTTATTGTGTGTGTGTGTGTGTGTGTATGTGTGTAAAAGATTCTTGCAACATTTGGAAGTGTTGTGTATATAATTAAGTGGTGAGGGAAAAGAAACTTGTTTGGTGTACAAGATAAAAATCAGGTATACTTTACTACATAGAATTGATATTGCTCGATTAAATATCCGTGATGTTGAGAGTGATAGCCTGAATATTCTTGAAGATTGAACTCACGATTACTAATTGGTGAATATATAGATGATTGACCCAGAAATTTGTACCAGGGATGTTGATATTCGACATGTTTACAAAATTAGAGTAATTGTGCATTCATTCGGTCGATTGCCAACACTAATTCCATATTATTTATTCTTTACTTTATCAGAGATTAATCTCGCAAGACTGTTATAAAATTTTTGCATTTGTTAAAGACACCACACATCAAGTGCAGTAATTCATTAATTTTTTTTTACCTAACGCAATGATCACAGCATATTTGAATAAAT
The DNA here is from genome assembly GCA_018881525.1 of Meteorus sp. PSUC_FEM 10030008. Lineage (NCBI taxonomy): Eukaryota > Metazoa > Arthropoda > Insecta > Hymenoptera > Braconidae > Meteorus > Meteorus sp. PSUC_FEM 10030008. The sequence continues at coordinate 9,020 of JABMBR010005330.1, forward strand.
AAATTCCTTACTCATGTTACAAACAGTAGTTGGATTATACTAAAAATTATCCGACATTTTTCAACGCGCACAGGGGATCATTGTTAATTCTTTTTACGTACAATGCGTAAAACTACATCACATCCCTCTTTGATAAATAGATTAACATTAAATAGATTCACCTAATTGCAATTAGAACTCGGTGAGAACAAAACCGGAAGTGAAGGGCGGCGGAAGGAAAGGTGGAGAAAGAGCTCTCTCGAGCGAGCGAGCACGAGTAATGCTCAAGGGGGTCAGAGAGGGGGTTTGAAAGGTAATTTCAGTGCGGAAGTAGCCCGGATACCAGTGTGTATATACATTCATGTCGTCATGAGACCTGTTGCATCGTATAACATAACGGGCCTCTTCTCTGTACTTTGTGTAGTCACTGAGTTTAGGGTGAGAAGCGCGACAACATTGTGAATATATATATAATGTACATAAGGGGTTTGTTGATAGTGCAAAAGAGAAATAGAGAGGAAAAATGGAAGTGAAGCAAGCTAAAGAGCAAGATGAGATGAGTGAGATGGTGATTGTGTTTCTGTATATAAATGTTTGCTCATGTTGGTATATCTGTTAATTCGGATTTAATGTACGAAACACCAGTGAATGTGGCTGGTTTATATGTTCATATAAGTGCTTATGTATACATAAAGATATAGCTATGTATTTCTATAAAGAGAGACAACAATGAGGTCACTGGGGTCTTTCTTGCCAAGATTTCATCGGTACACCGAACAAGTTTAGACTCTCAAGCAGTTCAATACATTCATCATGATAATTATCTCACCTACCAACACAAATAATAATCTGTCAATAAATCGTGGTATTTTTATCATTGACAAAAAAAATAGCCGAAATTAAAGAGCCAATCGGAATATCTCACCAATTTGAACATTACAATATCTTACATGACTTAAGATTTTTACAGTCAATAATCAATGAAAGAATTCAATGATGAATAAATGGATTTGATAAATCTTCAAACCATTGATAATGAAAGCGATGAAAAGAGAAGTAATGAAACTTGACGCTGACCTTGTTACTACTATTTTTATGTATGCGTATCCTATATTCAGATGTCGAAGTTGATGCAACAACGTGCGCGTACGTATGAAATAAAAATAGATATTGTCGTGTGTTTACATACATGCATATAAATATACATGGCACGACCTTCCGCGTAGAGTGTAACGGTAGGTTATCACATCAATTCCCACATGGCATCGAAATCGAATAGTCGTTGCATCACTCGTCCATGTACATGCATATTTGCAAATGTATATGCATACATAAATGGTGGAGGAATAGGGCGATGAATTCGTGGAGATGTATCAGATGAGGGGTTCGCGCCCAATCCACTTCTCCACATGTAAATTCACATACCCTTCACTCTTCACCCGCTTCTTCTTCACCCCTATCGTCCTTTCCCATACATTTTCCCTTTCGCCTGGCATTCACTCGTCTCGCTCGAGTAGGTAACGTATAAATGTTCCAATGTATATACACCATTCATATACAATGTAGGAATATGAATACAAACGCATACAGAGAATGAGACACGTCGCCAAATTTACCTATTTCAATTCTCGTGTATTGTATGTACAATACTCATAAACTGTATATGTATTTACTCTATATGTTAACCACTCGTGCAATAATTATCACGAATATGTACGTGATGGTGTATGTGATATTGGCACTCACGTGCATTTGCTTATGATGACACACTGTTAAGTATTATATACGTGATGTATTTCATGTCGACCGAACGCCCAAACTTACTCCGTCACGCGTGGGATCACTGACGACATTTCCAAAGTCAAGTAGAGAAATATGAATATGCATATGTGGGTGTGTTTATGTTATGTATTATGTATAATGTGGTGTCACTGAGGATTTCCTTGTAAATAATCCTTTACTGTTTATGCATATATGCTCAATGAAATAATGTCTTTTGTTTTTGCACAGATTTGTATAATCGTGTTGGTGATTTATGTTTTTATTGTAGCCTGATGAATTGATTGATATCGAGTTGATGTGCCAGACTGTCTGTCGCCAATACATAATCATGATAATGAGGATGAACATGATTAATAATGAATGTCGTTTCATTAATTTTATGAGAAAAATATCATGAGAATTCGCATTCGATTACGATTGAGTGAATTGGTTTTTGTTTCTTGATTTTTATCGTGTAAATCGTGCTGAATGAAGAGAGATACTTCTTGTTGTTTGGTTATTTGACTGCTCTATTTGTAATAGCACTGACATGGAATGATCAAGTTATGATAAGAATTTTATCATTTGATTGATTGTACTTGGAAATGAGTTATGAGTTTTTGATGAGACGAATGTTGATTGAACAGCTGTTTCACGTGGACGAAAGAAATGAATGTAACTATCTGTAAAAAGCTGTTAATGATTTTATGATCTCATTATTGTCTGATGCAATTTTTCAAAAAATTTAGTTTGGAATTTATTTCAAATATCTACATGTCATCCTGTAGAATTGTTAGTTCACCTAATGGAATTTAAATCATTAGATCTTTAGATTTATATTTCTACCTTTTTATACTCTCAAAAAGCGATAGCCTTAAAAAAATCCTTGTACGATTAAAATTGAAGAAAACAAAAATGTTCCATCTGAAATTCCATTAGAAATTGAATAAATTACCGTGGCATTAAATTTTAAATACACCCACTATCATTTCTCAGACACAACCTCTCCAATACAGGAAGTATAGAACTAATATGACTAACTGTGTTAACACAAGTACAAAATATCTCTCACTTCTGTATTTTTTGACTAAACAAATGATAAGGAAAACTTAAAAAAATTTAATTCAGTCAATCTGACCAAAGTCGAACATAATATCCAAGCGAAAAATCCCATCAAGGAATAATCCAATCCATTATAAATAATCTACAACACCTATACAAATCCCATTTCAATTCATCACCAATATGAAAAAGAAAAAGTCAACAAACATGTTCGCATATGAATGGATCCATCTGTATCCGCTTAAAACACAGACATACATTTCAAGTGATTCTGCGAGAAGGCAATGGTATATATCAAGTACATAATACATATGTACATTGTACAACGTCAAGGTCGAAATATCTGCCCCAAAAAAACTGAAAAAAAAAGAGAATAAAAAATACTTTGACGTGTGTCATTCAAGCTTTAAAATACCTGTTGCACATAACTCTATATATACACACTAAGCCCTTTATCGTTTCCTCTTTCTCTTTCTCTTTCACAATCTCTTCTGTATATATCCGCCCATCCATATAGACCACCCCTGGTAGTATACATACATAGTAGCTGATGTATAGCTAAGCTAACCGCATGTAGTATGTGCAAGTACTTCCGCGAAAGCAACTTGCTGTCTTCGCTTTTTACCAATCTCTCTCACTCCCCTGGTCTTTCACTCTTTCACCATCGTACTCTTACGCTTCAAACACCCACAGGGAATATTGAATGCACGGTAGAACCGCCGGAAGGTGTGTGTCAGCACCTTATGCTAAACTTTATGTGTGTGCCCACCACTGGGATCAAACAACGTGCGCGGCGCCACTTGTCGGTCGAATTGGTGCACGTTTACACATTCATTCTTATATATATACACAACTCTCTTGTTTTCGCATATAAATGCCACATCTGCGTGCATCGATCTATCTATATACATATATATTTATATGCATATATAATGTATGAATGAAGGGAAGAAAATGGAGACGTCGAGGTGAGCAAAGGTCGTATTGTCCCTTAGTTATACATATTATATATACGTATATGTTGGTCTGTGTACGCGGATATAGATGTGTATATAAACCTCGTGTTATATCGTCACAGTTTCTCTCGTCCCTCTTGGGAATTCCTCAACGACATGCAGAGCAATAGAGAAACGTAAAACGTGCGCTGCTTTGAATTCAGTTCCTTCGTGAACTTGGCCGTGACAAGCATTTACTTTACCTTTTTTTTTTCACTCTCTTCATTTCTTATTTTTTTTTCCCCCACAATGCTTTGGGATAAACATACAAACTCTTCGATAAGCCTTCATGGAAGGTTCTGCTAGGAATTCTCAACAATGGATGTAAACAGAGAAACATGAAAATACATATTTATATGAAAAAAAAAAAAAGAAAAAAAAGAAATAGGAGAGGACAAAACTTTTACGAGTTATCGTATAAAATTGTATAATGTAAAAAATTTCCTACACTTACACTATGTACATCTGTATGTAATATAGTTGGTACATATGTACATGAAATGGAAGAGAATGTGCGAATTGACATAAAGTTTTCGAGTGAAATCGAAAGAGGAAAAAGTTTTTTCATACGTGGTGAGAGGTGAGTTGATGGTGATGATAGTTAATACACTGTATCCAACATCAACGTGACCTTGAACTCATCTAATGTATATATCTGTATTTTCTTAAGTACTTGGTAAAACGTGTTGAGGGACTGTATACAACGTCGTAACCTACATAGTGGTCTGTACTTATGCGAGCCACAACCCCAAACTAGCGGAGAGAAACGTGATGGCAACGCTCTATATCTTTCACTCTCTCTCTCTCCCCATCTTTCTCGAGGGGGTTAAGGTGAAGAATGGTTGGACAAAGACTACCAAGGGGGAGTAGCGACGGTCCAAGTTTATGAATGGAGAAACTTCTGCCTCAGCGCATAAACGTAAACGTAGTATTATATGTATATGTATCCTGATATATACATGCATGAATCCATATAATACGCTCTTGACGCAGTAGTTATCTACTGACATGTGTGCACGCATTGGGACCACCTCTTTCACCAGAGATATTTCAACATAACACATCAATGTGTAGAAATGTTTGTACATTGATGAACTACAAGTTGTTTATAATATGAAAAATTTATATTTGTTGGGTAAAACAACGTTTTGTGACGGTTTGGTTATTACGTTTACTACGTAGACTGGTGAAGATGTGTTGAATAAAATTTTGGATTCACATCGCACACAAATCGATCTGGGAATTGTTGGTATTCAAGTCGACGGTTCCAGTACAGATGTCCTCATTTTAAATATCACTTGATATCAATCCAATTGCTCAGATTTTATGAATCAATTTATTGTACTTCTCAATGATTTGAGAACAAATCAGACCATTGATTCTGATAAATTAATGATAATGTTGTTATTCCCTGTATCTGTATGAAAAATATCAATGAAAATGTCAAGAAGCAGACGTACTAAAAGCCGAAACACTTTTGTGAGTTACACGAGTTTGAACGTCAGTGTCAATTACGAACGATCATATTTCACGGCTGAAACTGAAATGATAAAGTATTCAGATGAGAAGTTATCACACTAATGTGAAAAAAAATGAAGGAGCCTGAAGGTACATTCACACGTGTAGATATAAAACGTCTAGATAAACGTGCACAAAATAGGGTGGGCATCGTTCAAGAGAGAGAGGAAGCATGAACTCAAGAGAAATAAAGAGGACAAATGTATGCATGTATATAAAACAAATGTTGGGGGTAAAGGGTGGTATGAAAAGAGTGGGCGGATTGCCTCAAGGGCGATACCACGTTTGCGGAGAACAACAGAATAAGCAACAGGTACAATATTTACGTATGTATATAGTCGTCGTCTGCATGATGACTTGTATATGTACATGTTTGTATGCATGTGTGGCTATCAAAGTTGAAAGCGCGAGTGCTCCTTCGGGCGTGTATTATAATCTCTCACTACACAAACTTTATTTGCGTCAAGTCTTTGTTTCATTTGTCTTTTTTCTTCCTCATTCATTATAATCTCATTATCTCCCTCACTAAATAAATACTTGGGCTTGCGTGTTTCGAATGTTTACAATCGTTGATGTACAGACATGCCCGGAGCTTTCGTTTTGAGTTGAAGAAGTGTTGGCGAACGTGTCGGTAGTTGCAAGGTCGTCGATCTCTGTAGGGCGATGGAGATGGAACAAAGTTGAAGATGAAGAGAAAAGTAGGGAGTGCGAGTGAGATAGAGAGGGGAAAGAGCCACGGATTCGGTATTCGATTGTGATCCGAGGTCACTTGCGTACCGTTATGAACTCATGTTCAAGGAAGAATGATCGGGTGGATTCAAGTGTTACTGTATAACAAAAATAATTAGACGAATTCTTTGTTATTATTTTTTTTTCTTCATTCTTCTTTATCTTTTTCTACATCCATATTACAACATTGTTGTGAAAAAATTTGTCGTGAGATATTTCATAATGAAGAAAGTTTATGAGTGCATATATGTACAAACATCTATGTTTATAGTTATGCATGGCAATATACTAATGTATATGTGTTTGTGTCTGTTGCATGCAGCAGCACTCAGTATATTGTTGGTACTGTTATACGTTGGCATGCGTGACGCAACGGGAAAATACGATGCGGTCGAACTTCCCGGTGTTGGAGTGCACCAAAGCAACAAAGATGTGATATTCGATGTAGATATTTATGAATATATATTTTCGTTGTATCCTGAAGGATTGAAAATTATGGAAAACATCCAGCCATCCTATTTCTCACTTCATCACCAATTGAATTACAAACGAATCATATGGATTTATTGAAGTAAATCATTGAGACATTAATTGTCTATGAATCAAGAATATCAACCGCATTTCTGATTAATTTAATTTATTCTCCTTTTTCATTTCAATTTTAGACAATATATTGCACACAGTGAGAGTGAAAACTATGTAACGATGAAAGAGAGACGTTCTATCACAGGTATATGTATTACGAATCGACCTCGCGTATTGCGTTTGAAACGAATACCTTTGCTGTGAGCAAACGTGACGCAACAATATTATACACGTAACTGCTTCTTGCACCAGCACAGTGCTGAGAAACATTACGATATATTCAACATACAAATATAATAAAGTGCAATATCAAACTAACACAAATAATACATCCCCCATATCAACTCCCCTGTCAACACCATCCATACCCCAATCACTCTACTTATATAATAATTAATAAATAATTCCTATGGACAAAGTTTCACGATAATGATTAACCAGATTGAAAGTGCAAAGGTAATTTCTTCAATAAATTCCTGCAAGAAGAAATGATGAATTGAGTGATTGTGCTCTTCATTATCATCAACAATATGGAAATTGTTCAGGTGTATGATCTGTGTTGGAAGAGGGGCCTTACGCGATTTAGAAACAAAGTGGAATACAGAAAAGGTTGAAGGAAACAAGGGGATGAATAGCAACCTTAGGCAGAGCAGCAAAGACAGCTGCACGAAACAGCCGGCCGCATCGAACGCTCGTCCCACTGACGTATACACTCACTGAAAAGCCACGATGCTCTTCAAGGCCTTTGTATATATATAT
>JABMBR010005331.1:0-16403 GCA_018881525.1 Meteorus sp. PSUC_FEM 10030008
ACTATATTATAATATAAAATATAAATAAATGGGGGAAATTCCGAGAGAATGTTTGATGAATTCATGATAAATAAATATACATGAATGAGAAACGTATCATTCATATCATGCATCAACGACACATAACCAGTGAAGAGATCCATTCTCGTTGCTTTATTTTATTTCATCTTTTTTTTCTACTCACTTCAATTCATCATTCATCGCCAAGTAGGTTTCACACTGCGCATGAACACAGAAGTTTCTTCCACAAATGTACAAACTACTTTTGTGAATGAGAAAAAAACGAGCAGAATGAAAAAGAAGGTGAAATGAAATAGCATAACGCTAATACCAATTGCTCTGCGGCGCGGTCAACTAAAACAAACTTTTTCGATTTCAATGTAATTGATCAATTTCAACTGTATCATGGAATGTGCGTTATTTCCAATTCTTCTCATCACTGTGTTATATTCACGTGTGTATGTGTGTGCGATCCACTTGTGCTTATTTTTAATTCTTCTCTAGAAGAAAATGAAAAAAAAAAAAAAAAAAAAAATACAGAATCAATACTTTCACTGCTCTCGTGCTCTATCACCCTTCTTTCAAAACTCGTTACGTAAAAGCGACTGTATTTTCTAATATTATTTGGTGATATATTTATACAGTAAATAAAAAGAAAATATGAAAATGAATATTGTGATTATTATATGAGAATTTAATCCCGTCATGCTCTTAGAAACACTATGCGATCATTAATACATGCAAACGATTCGCTCCATCAATTTCAATATTAATATTAACTAGAGTGCGTCAATTATATATCGCCTTGGCGTACTGAAATATGATTTAATGAATGCCTTGAGGTGTTTCAACCAGGAACAAGCCAATGAAGATTTCACCCCTGGTGATCTAAACTGACAAACCTACCCTGCGGCTTCTTTACATGAAACTTCGTCTCTCGAACTTCATGCAAAACACAACGAAACCTCGTTGGATAACCCTCCCATCTTTTATTTTTCTCTTGCCAATCTTAACATAGTTATCCCTCTCTATCAGCTTTAAGCATAATAATAGACCTGTCGGTTCGAGTTTCCCCATTTAAAATTAATGAAATTATAAAGTTCTCTAACTGGCAGAGTCTCGATGCTCATTTTGTTTGTAATCACGATAAATTCAACATACTGTAGCACTTTCTTTCTAATTATTGGTAGATCGAGATTGAACCTTGTCATGATGAAGGAAATTAGAGGAATAGAGAATTCATGGTGAAAAAGCAAATTATCATTGTACAGTTATTGTGTTAGAAAATCTTCATCTAATTTATTGTGAAATCACTATCAATCTTGGAATTACTCGACGTGCAGTGTACCAACGTTGATGAACGAGGAACTACAGTTAAACTGCAAAGGTCCAACATCAACCACACCGGTAAGTTTACTTGTTTAGCATTTTCATTAATGTTTGTTTCTTTCTTTAATTATTCAGAGTATATCAACCAGATGTGTCTGCGTCCCTTACGCTGATTGCCTGATAATAATTCTAATGAAGGAAGAACATTGTGATGTGAGTGGCATTTTGATGCCATATATATCTTCTATCTGTCAACACACAATAATCCTGCATATTCACATCGATCTTGGCGCATTGGCAGCCTAATTTCAAACATCAATCTTGAACGTTAGCTCGTGACCAACTGATACATTGATTGAGTGATGTTGTGGCAATTGAGGACGATTGCAAATAGTGAAATGCACTAAGGGGAATAACCAGATTATCGGTCAATAAATGCCATTGGTGGTCGAATGAACCAACAATATATATCGGTTGATGAGTTGAGCAAATAAAAAGCACAACAACAATTAGGAACAGAAAGCTAAAGTGATTATGGACAATGTGGTTGGATGAAGACCAAGGTACAATATGTTGATAAATTATAAAATGGTCATATGAAAAGTTTGATGGATAAAAAAATTGTAAATATCTTATACAAACAGGATTTTATTTGTTAGTTTGCAATTAGTTATAAAAGCTTGTGGCTTTTACGCGCTGCTGCAGCCATATGATGTGGTATGAATGGAAAAAAAAAGAATATTTTTTAACTACATGAGAGGCAAACACACATTCTCATTTTATGTATCTTCGTGGACGTTTATCAGAGTTTGCGCATGGCGTTTGCAAGCCACAATGTTCGTCGTCGGCGACTGTTGGCTGATGACTACGACGCGTCGCGACGTTCAGTGCCGCACCGTTATCGTAACTGAACGTATACCTTCCTCACTGCTCTTTCTATTAATTTATCTATTTACAATATTGTGATATTTTATCGTGAATTGTATCAACGTAAAAATGATTATTAAATAATTTATTTCGGTAAATATTTATTGATTTAAACGCGATTTAAAAATTTATTTTGTGATGTTTCATTTTTTGTTTTCACGACAAACATTTTCGTAATTTCAACTGGAAAATATGTCAACTTGGTGAGTTGATTATTTTTTCATAATTGTTTCAATGTAGATAAATTATAAAATTTTTCATTTCACACAATAATACTTACACATGGTGCATTTCTTTATACAAACAAATTATCATGCATTGCATTTTTATTTCATTTTTATCATCCAAAGTATGGGATAACATTAAAAGGGTGAAGGAAGTTTGTGAATTCTCTAACAAAACAGTCAGAGTTTACTATATTATGTTTATCCGTGCACAACCCAGGTGCTCGTAAACGACGACGTTTATATTCATGGAACAGACGATACAGATAGGGAAAAAAAAAATGCCAAGCAGGATGATGTTGAGGAAAAAGCATTTCCGCTTGGGTAAAGAAAAGTTGTGGAGAAATAAAGGTTTCTAATAGTGGTTGACTTCAAAGCACCATTTGAATACATAGACAAACAGCAATTTCATACAAATTGCTAAATACCAAAATTAATCCCATTTTTCTTACATTTTATTTCACCCTGGTCGTGTGAGTTTGGTTTAAATTGGACATCACTTCACTGCAACACCAATTCCAATTAAAATATCAAAATGCTCCAGGATATTCTACTGATGTTTATCAAATTCCAGATGATATTTATTTGTTATTGATCCATCTGTGATTAAATGAAACAAAATAAATAATTTTTTTTTTTCCATCTCCACATGTAGCACCAGAGCTATTTTTTTATTTTACCAGTGGACGTCAAGCATCCTCCTATAACTCCATTCGCTACGAGTCACTTACTCCCATATAACCTGGCTCTCGGATTCAATTATCATATATATAAAAAAATACCATTCAAGAAGTGTATTGGGGTGGAAAAAAAAAATCAATAGCCCCAGAGGGACCAATTCTATTGAGATTGCCGGATCATTTTCTTCGTTGGTACATAATCTATAAATTCTTCAGTGTGTTCATCTATTCACTATCTACACATGTACACTATCAATCACTCAATTTCATCAATCCATCATGAAGAATCAATTTTAGTTTGGCACTTATTAATGAGGATAATTCACTTATCGTTGAAACAAACTTTTGCATCGAATGGATTGATGAATTTTTCATGTCTTGGATGTCATTCATCAAAATGTTTCTCTGCTAATTTTGTTGTGCGATGTAAACACATTTGGAGTTTGGAGATGATGTGATGGGGATATGGAAAGCAGGAGATTGTTAAATTTAATTGGTGGGAGTTGATGTCAGAGATGATATGAGCTGATGTTGAGTGTGGTAATTTTATTTGCATGTAAAATGCAAAATAAGTCGAGATACATTTGGGTATATCGAAGAGCTTTTAGTATGTGGAATGTATTGTTATGTTCTTGTCTTCTCTTTGTAATGGTCTCACGATGAAATTTCGTATTACCACTCCATTACTGAGTTCCTATGCACCAGGCAGGTGTGCAATTACATGCTCATGAAGCATCTCGTAAAATGAATGTTCAACGAGAGTGTGGTGATGGGAGTTTATCAAGGGGATTGTGAATGATATGAATTGAGAATTATTTTATTGGTTAACAAGTGGAGGATGATGGAATAAAAATTTATTTTTGATATTGTTTCATTCGTGATGATTTTTTTTTGCATTTTATGAAGTGTCGAATAAATTCAGTCTCGATATAAAAATTATTTTTCATCAGGTAAATTGTCTGTGTTGGAATTGAATTTTCACTTCTTACAGTAATGTTCGATTATTTATCTTGTCTGATTAATTCAAAAGTGGGGTGGGTTTGTATTCGTGAAGTAGGAATAAAATGGAATAAGAATCCGTTCATGGTGATTAGAAATTAACGGCTGACAGCATTCGTACCATTACTACTGCATTTGAACTTCATTTTCTTTTTTGTAAATAAGTTTATGGAGAAAAGTGAAGAGTTGATGTACCAAACTCCGACTTCTACTAAATAATATTTTCAGCAGATGATTTGTTGAGAAACTTCAAATTAGTTCATTTATGTCAAAGTTGATAAACATGAGGGAAGAAAAATAAAAATCTACGAATTTCATGATTGATGACAAAACTAAATATAAAATAAAAATATCACATGGAGATAAATTTTTTTTTTATATTCTTCTCGCCCAAAGATTATTTCGTATATGCAAAATAATTTTTTTTTGATAACTCAGTGTGACAAGTAACAGAAAAAAAAGGGATGAAATGGAAACGAAGTAAAGCAATCGAGACGTGACTCTCAAGATCTTTTTTCAAGTCTCCTTTCACGTTTTGAATTGTTAACTCACCACCGACTACAAATGTTAATGTTTTTTTTTTATTCTCACTTCGGTTACATCTTTGTGCTCTCTTGACGTCACAGCTGTCATTAGAGTTCAAGCGTCTCATATTTCCCTCACGCATTCATATCGATTGTTAGATAAAGCATTATATAGTGCAGGAAACGATTCCATCCGATATATCACGATTGCTTGAATAATAGAGTAGTGAAACGTAACGTTTTTTATTTTTTTTTTCACATACCCTTACACATATATATTCATATATAAAAATATCCACACACATATCATCCATAAATTTCATGCTTCGTACATTATTCATCTCCCCTTGATAGTTTTTCACAATTTTTCATTCAATACCACAACAAAAATCTCTGGAATGTCTTCATAAAAGTAAAATTCACCACCCTTATTGATGAGAAATATAAAAATATTTCAAGCACGATATAAAGAACAAAAAAAATTATTAAATCAAATATTTTCTGTGTTTTTTTTGCACTTCTCACACTTTGTTTTGATTCATTGAATTTATAAAATAGAAATTGAAGTGAAAAATCTGGAATTTTTATTTATTTTACATCGCGTTGTATTACAGATGAGAAAATTTTGCGTATCTGGGTATGAAATTATGGATTTTCATATGAATATTTGAGTTAGTTGGAGATAAATTTTACTTTGTGTTGGCATTTGGATGTTTCATGAAACAAAAGAGCTCCAGTGAATATTGAAAAGAAGTATCAAGTTAAATAATTTATAGCGAAATAATAAAAACATATTTTACGTATATAGAAATCGTTATTTTCTCATTGCATATGAAAGGTCATTTTCACCCCGTTGAAAACATTATAGCCATGTGATACCCACACGTCTCGCATGAGGTATTCAATATCCAACAACAAAGCATCCCCAACCAAGCGGAAAAGACGAAGAACATCATTTCAATACCGTCATTTTCATCCTCGTTGTTTGTTATTGACTCTCATTTTACTACAAAGTTCATGCTGTGTTTAAAATTAAATTGACAAAGCTTTCGCTTAATCTTCCAATTCTCACTGCATCAAACTAAATAAATTCGCATTTATATTCAACAAAATTCTCCATTTCTAAATTATTTCCCAAACAATATCACGACACAACACCATCAATTCCACAATATCAATTTTCACAATGTCCACAAACATTTTTTATCCCCAATCACAACTGTCTCCATCAATTCCAACAGTTAATCACCATAAATCTCAATTATCACTATAAAAAAACTTTTTTTTTCCACTTTAAAATAATAATTCACACACCTGCTAACACTTGACGGTGGTTGAGCTTTTTCTCGAGTAAAAACGTATGACAAAGTGAGAGGAAAAAAAAGAAAAAAACCTTTGAGATTGTAAAACTCCATTTGAAGTCTCGTTCAGCAAGAGGAAAAAAAATTGTCAGACATTTTGTGTTGCTTTTTGTTTATTGTGAAATCTCGTGGTTATTGGAATATTCAATCATTACATATGAAGTAGTGAAAGGTGAGTCAATTGCACATGCGGCCATTAACTGATATAATTGAAACCACAACATCTGTTCATGTCGCTTGAACACCAAAGTCCTTCGATTTGTATGCAATATAATTGCACGTTCAAAGCTTACCGCCCTCTCCTATTTACCAAGTATTTCACTATTATATATGTAAATTATATATACACACATTGATGTATATATATAGATATAATGAACAAATACAGCTCTGCTTTCGTTGTACTGATGGAAACAGGGGTGAACAAAAGGAAGTGTAGCCTTCGTACTTGGCTTGTTTGCTTCCTTCGTGAATATCTTCTGCATCAGCTAAATAATTGTCTTCATGAGAACTAGATGGAATTTATTATTTAACTAAATATTTAAGATGGACAATGGAGATCAATTGAAGTAGTAAAATTTTATTGATCGTGTAAAATGACGAAATTGTTAATTTGTGATATTTTTCATCTTGAATGATTGGAAATTAATTTTTTATTGTTGAAGTATTTTTTTGTTTAGTTGTTTTTATTACTTCGATTGATTTATTGTGATGAGATGTAGATGAGAATTGATGGATTTTGGATGTTGAATTGTGTTTGGGGATATTAATTTTGTTTTTATTAATGTAACGATGGACTAGTTCTCATGATCACAATCTGCTGGGTCGTAAAATATTTTATTGGACCATTTGTGTATGTTACATGATGTGGATTGAGACATTGTCATAGTTGATTGTATCCAGTGAAAACCAATAATCCATTTATCATTATTATTCCCATTTGTTATTCATATAAATAAATTTTTCTTCTTCTTTTTCATATTCCAATGCAACAGATGTCAATGACATTAATAGAACCTGTCGCAATCCATAAATTCGTTTGATATTATTTCAATTTATTATTCTTTTTTATTCTTTCATCTATTTCTGTCTGACAATACGTAATTTCTATCACCAAAATATTTATTGATACATTGTGGCAAAATGATGAGACATAATTTAATAATTTGTCATTGGTTGTGTATGACAATTGAGTGGGATTTGTATATGTTTGTGGATGTATCATCGTTGCATAATTTATTGTGGATGCATGTTGAATAGCAGACATTGATGTATCGCAGTTTGGATAGGAAAAAAAAAAAAATTGCATGTTGGTATTTTTTTTTGTTCTTTTATTTCTTCTTGTTCTGCTCAGTCTTTTCATCCCTTTTGACACGTTCTTTCTTCTTTCTTCTTCGTTTTTTTCCTCCCCATCTTTTTTCCTTCCTGTCTTGCCACGATTTACTACGTTCAACATGTGTATAAGCGTGTGTGTGTGTGTGTGAGCAATATTGTGTGCCACAGGGATGAACAGAGTGTGCATTTGAGTCAGTTCGAAGTGGCAACGTCATATTTTGTAGATGTTTTGATAAAATTCAATTTTCTACCTACAAAAATTTATTGTTGATCAAATATTTTATTTTTTATTTTTAAACAAATTTATTCTTTTCAATTGTTGATTATCCAATTAAATGAATAAACGAGGGATGAATGAGAAAAAAACTTGTTGAGACATTGAAATTTTTCATTTAATAAAATTTTTTTTTCATCGTGAAATTTTAATTATTTTTCATTTCTCGTAAATGTTGAGGATGTTGAAGTACAATTTTAATTAAATAACATTTGACATAATCGTTGTTTAACACCCCTGGATTATTGTGTGTTAAATTAATATCACGCGAGATATTATTTGAAAAAAAAAGAAATAAAAAAAATGAATTCAGTCTCGTCTGTCATTAACAGGTCGGACATAAAATCAGGTATACAACCAAGTTGCACCGTGACCCGACTAACTCGCTCACCACTGATTTATATATTGTTGATGTTATATACTCACCACGCGCCAGGAGTTCACTTGTATACAAACCACCCTCTGAGCAATTAATACCTGTAAAATAGAAGAGAGGAAGATTGGCACGAGGGAATTTACGATCGATGAAACATTGTTGTTACACATCTCAGCTTATTCTCAAAAGATAATTGAACTGGAATTATGTGACGAACAATCATCGAGAAATTAATCAACAAACTATACGAAACACACAACAAAAATAATTTTTCCATAGTTTATTTAAATAAAAATTTTAAACAAATTATTATCTTCATTTGTTCATATCTGCTGGAAAAAATTCAAAGCAGAACTTTTTACAACGACAATTAAAATTATTTTACCATTGGAAAACAAAATTATTCGTGTCAATTAATTGAACGTCTCTCTTGTGAATATAAAATTTCATCTTTCACAATTGTACACATGAACAATAAAAAATACAGACAGGATGCAATGATAATACCTGAAGAGAAACAAAATAAAAGGAAAAAAAAATAATAAAAGAGGATTCCACGTTCGATTTTGTCGTCTATTCACAAAACAGCGTAATTTCCACTTGTGAGCGTAGCATGAAAGAGTTTTGTTCCACTGCAATTTTTTTCCTCTTCATATTCTTCCTCTTTTTTTCCTCGTGTTCCTTTTTTTCCCCAGTCTCTTTCAGTTTATTTTCAAATGTCGAGTGAATGAGAATGTGAAAGGCTTAGAACGCACACCGTATCCAATGAGTGGAATGGCTCAACGTATTTTTTCGTTGAACTCTCTCAACCGCGGTGTGTCATCGATATCACCCGTTCGTGTTCAACGACATGCAAATCATCACGATACATAAAAAATGTTCAACATATCCATATATATAACGATTAGTGAGGAAAAAAAATTATTCCCTCCTGCATTCGTTTAATTTACTGGTTGAAATGGTCGGTTTTTATTTTTTTTTTCTGGTTGTCAAGTACATGTGATGCACTCAATTTACGAGTGATGATACACATATGTATTTATAGTTTTGTGTAGGGTATAAAAGAAAGGAGGGATGAATGTATAGTGTATGCAAATTGAGGGGTTGGAAAAGGAGAGAATTCAATAATATTCCCGCACTACGTGGCGAACGCTTAATCAGCGCAATCACCACCCGGATCATTGTTACGAACATGTCGACACAAAATGTCGGCTCATCATGAGGATTATTAACTCTGTATCTACTAACGGATTAAAATGATATTAATGACATCATCACCACTGTTTTAACATGGTACGAATGTAAATGTAGAAAATTTTATTGACATGACTGAGGTAATATAAAATATGGAATAAATTCTAGGTGGAAATATGAATTAATTGGAGAATATTTGAACGTTGGAGTAGATATTTTTTGTTAGATACATCAAAAGATGTAGACGGAGATTGTGAAGTGAATTAGCTCTGATTTATTGCCCGTGAAATACAGAAGTTCATTGATGATGAGGGTGGAGAAAGAGAGTAGGTGAAAAAATGAGGGATGAAATGTAGGGAGTTATTATGATGATCATAGAAGTCTAGTTAGAATTTTGTGATCAAAGAAAAATTTCTTTGTGGAAAGTAGAAAAAATGTAACAAGTTTTTTTTAATGATTATTTTCTTTCTTGTATTTGCTTCCTGGTGCGAGTTCGTGATGAGATGAATTTTATTTGCTCATAGCTGCCTTGAATTGGAATAAATTCGCTGATATTTTTTATTAGACTTTTTTTACTAATTTTGATCAAATTTATATTAAATTGCAGTTTTAGCAGTCGATACTTCATTAAATTAGTTTTTTTAGATTATTGAAGAGATGAAGTTAACAATATCTAATTGAAATATTCAGTTAAAAATTTTAGAAATTAAAAATTTTTTACTAGTTAAAAATCTCGGTTTTTTTAGTTAAGCTGAGGATAATTCAGTCTTGAAATTCGTTGAGTGAGATTCGTTGAGGAATACAAGTGTTGAAACGTACAGTGAATTTAATTGTGTGAATGACAGTGATGAGGTTGTTACATTTGCAGTGATACAAAAAGGGAAGAAAAAATATTTTAAAAATTATTCCTGCACAAAAGATGAAAGCAAATGATGTTACATTATTAATAGAGTTTAAATATTGTAAAATAAATTCAGTACGTGTCTTTGTCTTGTCTATCTCAATCAACTCACATTTACCCTGCGGTTTACATCTCCATTAATTAATTTCATTTTCAAATGTTCGTATAACGAAAATATGTGAGAGAATTTGCTCTTAACCGGTTGAATATCCAACTAGAACGTCAAAAAAAACTCAGCTGTTGAAACAAACGATGAAATTTTTCAACAAATGACAAATTATCACGTGACAACATTCATAATTGAACTCCAATTCGAATTCTAATCGAAAATACTTGTCCAATCCAATTTCAACATCTCTCCAACTTTCAGTAGACAAAAGTGAAACCATTGAAAGTACATCATGTAATGAACAAAGGGATGACTTGTACATTGTCTTCATATATAATGCACGTGTGAACTTTGTGGGTCATTGGCGTCCTCATCAATCTTGAAGTGGTCGAAAAGCAACGCCATGACATCACGACCTATAAAACCAACAGAAAGCTAAAGAGAAAAAGGACGAGGAGAGAAAAAAAAGCACAAATGAATAAAAGGATGAGGTCCCAACTCAAATATATTTACTCATACACTGTACTTTTGCAAACACACCTTCACACACATGAAAAAAAAAAGGTACAGACCTGAAGAGGAAGAATATTGCTAACCCTTGTGCAGACTATCAATAACTCTCGAGCAAAGTTTCACTCAGTGCTCTGTTTCTCATGAACAAAAAAACCAATCGAAAAGATCTAAATGAATAAAAAAAAAGATCAAGTTCATGTGGAATAAAAAAATTTTCTATTAGTCAAAGACATTTCGTCGTTTTTTCCCGCATTTAAACAATTGTGGAACAATCGATTGAACAGTCGTAATGTGAAGTTATTTATTGTGATGGAATCCATTTGAAGAGGTGTGTTAAGGTCGTAGCAAAGACATTTTTTGTATTCTCGTTGAGTCTTACCAATCACTCGAGATGAAAATGCTCAGTTGAAAAGTGTGAAGTGAGTAACAGTATTGTTACTCTCTCCTTTGATTTATCGTGAAGCTTGAAAAGCTGTATCGGTTCGCTGCACAATTTCACTTGGATTATGAACAATATATATTGGTGTATAGATGTATATAACGGAGGGTTAGGTAAGAAACATTTGAGAGAGACGTGTGGTGATGGTGTTAAAATGAAGGGTGCGCAAAAATTTTCTTCAATGTTGTTTGGCTTTGTCGGTGTGTTTGCACTTGATAATAAATTATCTGAGCTTACTCAGCGAAACATCCAACCGCTTTTCCATGAGCTTTTTTTTTGTTTCACTCCCTTTCTTTTACCTTTCCCCCTTTCTCCGTGATCCCATGAACACATCGGTTTTTATTATTTTGCCTTATGGCTCAACAGTGAAAACACATGAAACAACCGAAATTTTTACTTGGGTATATCCATTGTCGTAAATCACTGTAATGGAATCCTTTTTTTTTCTTCTCCCCTAACATTCGGTTTCGTACCCCTCCTGAAAAAATGAATAAAAAAATGGCGCTATTGTGAAATTGCTACGGTTGCAAATAGAACAAAGGTTTTGTGTTAGAAATTATAGCCATGTTGAATTCAGGTATTGAACGATGAGTTTGTGCTCGTTGTGGTGGAGATTTTACATTTTTTTTTTTTTTTTTTTTTCGTATGTCATATCCGTTGGAGATTGAATTTTATAATTGGGAAGAATTAGATTGAAAAACGTAGAGCACAATTCATTAATTTTTCGTCGTTAGTTTTGAGCTTTTAATGATTTTTTGTATTCACGAATTGAATTGTTCATAGAAATTTTAGTACTAAAAAAATTATTCTAGTTTTTTCAGGTTAGAATTTTGAGAATTTGGAGAATGTTTTACAAGTGTTGGTTTTTTTATTGTTTAATAATTCAATTCATTGTATCGAAATTAACTTCTTCGATGAAGACTCTCCAAGGGAGCATTTCATATTGAATTCCGCAGAGAGAAACTGTACAAGTTTCAATATTGGTAAACAATATCGGAATAATTAATTTTTGCATTGTTCTACGTAAGATAAATTGCATAGAATGTAGAAATATTTCTTAGAATATTTTACAAGAAATAAAATTTGCTAAAAGATCAATGCTAAGTATTTTCTACAGCACAAAGTATTGAAAGCATCAAAGAAAGAAAATGATGATAAGGTCGAGTATTTCACCATTTCATTACTAATCACAACGTGAATGTCATGCGCAAAATTTCTCATTTATATTCGTGACAACTTTACAAACTTGTTAAACAAAATTGTGTAATTAATTTGCTGACAATCAAATACGAATTTGAAATACATTTACGTCCACTTTGTATTTGTTCAATTAAAAATTTATATGAAAATAGTTGAACAATATTGAACGGAAGTGAAAAAAATAGTTGAATGAAGTTTAAACGTGGAAAATGATGGTACAACATAAGAGGTTGACATTGCCTCTCATGATAATAAGCTCGAGGTATACAATTGACAGTCGAATGCAAGTGGCGTAACGTTAATGGATTTGCCTTTCTTGTTGGACGTACATTGCGGGGATGTTGAGGTTGGACTTTATATAAAATCTGTTGAATCTCCAAAGGGAAAGATGAAAATGTAATCGAACGTTCGCGTGATGTTGGACAAATTCTGTACACTCCATAGCCACGAGTCATTCTCAATTGGACCATCACAGAATTCACATCAATGCAGTGATGCGAATTTCTGGACACCGGAAATTTCAACATCCACAATTTCTGCAGAATATCACACAGACATCTCATGATTTATATTCCTGTTATATTTAATCCTCAGATTTAACTCTGAGCACATGGATTATTCTCGATATATTTTGCGTTGTGCAAAATATTTTCTCATAACCAAAATCATTTTATCTGCATTTGCAGAATTTATCCGCGTTCTTGAACGTCCTTAAATTCACATGAATAATAAAAATGTCGAAGATAGAAATATTCTAAATATTTAATTCTTCATATCCGATTTTTCAAAAGCTTTTTTAGGGGATGTTTTAATGTATTAAGTAATAATAATAAAACCCACCAATAAATCATGTCATGAAAATTAACTAATCCCTTGTCTCTATCATAAACGACAGAGCAAAAGTTACGTTGAAATACTTTTCATCTAACTAATCTCACTACTTAATCTCCAAAATAAACTTTGTCTCACTTTGAAACATTTTCCCTTCCTATCACCATAAAATTTCCCTCACAATATTCCAAGTGACATCAAAACTAAGACAAAAAAAAGGAAAACACCTAAATAATCACCGTAAAATATCGCTGTGATATTAAATAATTTTCGCAGTTCATTGCTCGTGATGAAAGCAAAAAAATAATAAATAACAATAAATAAAAAAACGAAAATGAAAAGAAATTCGGTTAACTTTGAAAGTTTTTCAATAAATTCGTCGCTCGTACGAGCTATTTGTCGATGAACTCCGAAGGGTGCTGTGGTATACATAGAGAATGCACACTAATATACACACAAACACACACAGCATACTAAGCGTGGTTGGGTTGGGTATACACATACAGCAATAACTACGTCTAAAGCGTTGACCATCCAGACGTGGCGTCAGCCCCTTTCTCTTTAGTCCTTTGATCGTTTTATGCACGAATCGTTATGTGTGCCGGACTCGTCACACACGTGGACATCACTCTGGTTTAATATTTGTGCCAAGTGATCTAACCGGAAGCTTTAACGTGTTTAAACACGTTTAATGTGACGCTTAATTATAGAAATAAAGTTATAAAACGAAGAAAAAGTGATGGAAAAAAACCGACAAATACATGAAAAACTATTTTTATAATTACGTTCTTATGTTTATTGATTTTATGGTGAATAAAAAAAATTAAGAAAGTGTGTGAGATGAAAAAATTTTTTGAATTCTTTCAGTTCAGTGAAGAACTGTCTGATTTATTCGCTGATTTTAAATGCCTTTTCACCACCCACATTTGCTTCATATCACTCACACTTTTATCGTACACTCAAGTACATATCACCTACATTCTTGCATTTGCATGTTCAATGTATGTATGCAAACACTCGTGCTTTATATAACCTACTTATTAAATTTAATCGCGAGCTTTGCAAAATCAAACTCGTCGCAATTTTCATCAAATATTTTGTACAGATCGACAATATTCAATTCAATATTCACTAATCGTCATAGACGTCATTAATTTTCATGCACAATAATTATTTTACAGTATTTGTATCAAGATGTAGAATAATTAAATCGACATCTCGTTAAATAGTTCATTAAACATGAATTAATTTATAATGATTTGGAAATTATTATTATTAAAATTTGTTCAGAGTAAAAAAGGAATGTCAGAGTGAAATTTTAGTCATTCGGATTCATACATTAATATCTAAATATTTAATAATATTCAATCGTTATTCATAGAGAATTCTATTGCTGTCATTGACGTTAAAGTGTATCGATTTGAATATTTTATTGAAGCGATGATTTTATTTTAAATTGATATTTCCATTTGAGAGGAAATAAAATGAAGAATTTTCATCTACGTCGTTTTTCATTCGTAAATAAACAATAATGGATCAAACAAAATAGTAAAAGAACGAGTGGTTTGCAATTATTATTTCAATAAAGTATAAATGAAAATAAAAAAAATTTAGCTATTCATGAATGCAAAAATATTGATATCTATCATGGATTTTTCTATTGAATTAAAAGAGAAAGGGATGAAATGAAAGACGCATTTATCGATAAAATATATATTGTGATTTATTTCTACAGAATGTTGAAACATACAGATGAAACCTGTTTATATGTTTGTTATGTGTATATGTGATTCGAGTAGTCAGAGATTGCTTTGCAAGGCTGACTATTGCATTCCTGCTCTACTGGAATCGCATGGCGTCGATGCAGAGTTGTGTGGCAACAAAGCCCAGAGAAACGAGAGTTCCGCCATTGGATGATGTGTACACATATACAACACGAGTACATGAATATTTGTTCAATGTATATCACGGTCAAGGATGAAAGAGAAAAAAAGTCGGATAAATATTCAATATCCAAGTCGTAAGAATTTTTAAGAGATCACGAAAGCTTAAAAAATACTAAAAAATAAACTAGAAATAAAATTTAGTATGACAGATAAATTTTTTTTATTTATGTTACTGGTTAATTTTATATATCTACCGACTTATTTTGATGAAGGTCCAATGACGCTTATCAACTCTGACAAATCCTTGGGATAAGTCCAACAGTCGTAAAAAAATGTCATAGAAAATAAATGGAAAATTTATTGACATAATATATTTGATATTATCCTCATGGAATTTTGTCCCTTGAAATCTTGAACAGGGTGGAAAATTAATCATCATTTTCCTCTGTCTATTTGTTGTATGGTTATTTATATGGTGAATTAGTAACTTTAAACCACTTTTGACAAGACAACTCATCTATGACCAGCTTACTCTAAACTCTCTCACCTTAAAACTTTAGAGCTTCGTATCGTTGGATCAGTTTGGTTGAGATTACTATACTCAAGATATTCTGTGTTGTACGTTCACTTACAACAAGAACATCAGCCCCACCATCAACTAAACCACCAAGCAGATGTTGAATATACCACGCCCCAACGTCCGAAGTCAATTTCCATTACAAAATTGGACTATCATCCAATTAGTTCAAGTGCTTTCCAACTTTCAAAACCGTCAACATTTTCAAAATTGACACAAAATATTTTCCACTTATCAGATTCTGCACAAAATCAACTTGTCAAATCGTTATTTTATTATTCAAGAGTATTTTTGTCTGTATAAATATTTTTAGACTGTTCTTTATTGTATTATTTTAGTAATGATATACCTTGAAGTTTCGTTCACGTATGTACAACAAATCCCCCTCAGTCCAGCACCCTCCAGAGTCCATTGAATGATACCAAATGGGGTCACCAGTATGCTTGAGTTTTCCCCCGTTTATATACATCTCTTCTCTCACACTATCATACTTCAATATCACAACTTTCGACATTGCCAATGTGCGTTGTATTGAGAAGAGGGATAAACATTGAAACGCATCAGGACTTCTCTCCACTGTCAAACTCCTGATATTTATTGACACATTACAATTAAACTTACATCTAGGGCCCCAAGTGAGCCTGCATCAGGAATCGTCGCTTTAACCATCGCCCCTCCTACACGTGAGTGAATATTTAGTCCTGGACAATGATGTTCACGATAT
>JABMBR010005332.1:0-16367 GCA_018881525.1 Meteorus sp. PSUC_FEM 10030008
CTGGCTCGTTCTCTTACAATACGCACCTCGGCGCGCTCCACTGTATTTGCTATAACTTCGTCAATATTCGAGACTTTCCATTTTTTCTCTCGTCAGTACACGCTCAACATACTACACTTTCAGATTATCGAAGGAAAAAAAATTGATTTTTCGAAAATTTCACATGGATTTCCCCCCTTAATTCCTGATTTTGGTATGCCTTTTAAAAAATCGACCAATGGCAATGGCTATTTGCTATTTATTCTTGTTACGTAATGTACTGGAGCGCCTCACGCAATAATGGTGATATTATATCCGTAATTTCATGTGTTTTCCGCTTCACAGCAATATATGTGTATGAAAATGGGAAATTTCCAAAAAGTTATGACAAATTCAGGAATCAAGATAGGAAGATGATTCAAACGCCATTATTTTTATTTTTTCTCCTTTACAACGCCATGTGCTTCGTGTCTCTCTGAAGAGGACCACCCTGTACACAAAAAAATGTTGTCTAACAGTAATAAACAACCTTTTGTTACTGTATCAAAGCATTCAATGTGTTGCTAATAGTTTTATTCTATCGTGATTATTCAACAAACCTATTACTACCATACCTGGATCTGAAGTATTGTAGAATCCAAAATGCGATGAATTCATTTGAATCTGTGATCGATGGCCATGGCAGTGAACTCTGACAACGAACAGAGCAACTAGATGTAAATAATCGGATTGCAGATAATTCAATAGATATTCTTGGAATGAATTCCACCAATTTGACAATCAAGTCACAATCTCTCATACTGTCAACATTCACTGGCATCAAAAAAGCGTTGAAATTATGTCAGAATCTATTTTTATTGGCATACCCTTTATATCTAAAGTATATGTTATCGATGAATGAAAAATAAAGGAAAAAGTGATATTTTTGTGCTGAAACTCTTTACATATCATGTTCGCATATTTTGTGATGTATCAAAAGAGATATTATAGATAAAGATTTCGATATATAGCTGATACGATGTTAATTCGAATATGAAAGGTGTATCTTGAGTAGAGTCTGACGATTCCATTTATTATCAACAGTATACGTCAATTGGGTAATGCATAATAATGTTTCAGTACTTCTTTTTATGTATTTTTGATCTTATAAGATTCATATCTTCGTCATCTGAGCCATGCGCGAAGCATATTAAAAACATACCCTGTTTCATAATTTCGTCTGCCGAATGCACACTTGTCAGAATCCAAGTCTGGGTGATATAAAGCGGCATCCGATGTGACTTCAAGTCCAATTTGATTCCAAATTTTCAATTGAGTCTTTTTGTTTTGATACATTGTCAATAGAGAGGATTCGAACTGTTAAAGATTTCTTTTGTGTTAAATGCTACTATGAGAGTGGATTCTTCCGGTATTTTTAATATTTACATGTACGTTACTAGTAAAAAAAATTTGGTATAATGAATAATTCAGTCAAGTTATTCATAATACTTTATATTGCAGAAAAAAAATTATGTAAATTGTGTATGATGCGTATTTGTCATTAGTGTGCCCTGGCAATGACGATATTCACAGGTACATCCACGCATTTATAATTTGTCATCTTTCTGTGAGGACGCATGCGCGGTGACGCAATTTCCAAAAGAATGCATAGGTATAAGAACATTACATCTGTCATAGTAATGCAAAGTTTGCGACTCGAACGAATGAACTGTCGTTGCAACAATCATTAGGCATTGATGTTTCAAAATTACGAATTGGCTACCGCACATGTTCAGATTTCTGACATCGTCCTTTCTTGCAAATATCATGAGTATAATTCCATTATTTAGTTCATGTTAGAATATGATTTTTTTCGGGAGAATAAGTTTTACTTTTCACCTTACTATCGTCACTGCTGCTGTGATCGTTATTATTATTTATATGTAAAAATAAATTCAAAGCTCAAGTTTCAGTGATCACTATTATTTTCATATCTTATTGTGTATCAGTGTACACTGGAAAAAGTATCACCAACTTGATGAAAATTTTGGCTCTCATAACCACTTGGTTCAGCCAATTACTTTATAAATAAATCGCACTACTTGACAACTATCATGCTGAAGCTGTACAGTGACGCCCAGTGTGTACATACAGGTGACATCACTGTGAAATACATATTATGTTTACATACTGCTCTCACCTTCGAAAACGCCACTTGAGATACGAATATTTCGGCAGCATCACTCAACCGTTCGAATGAAGGGAGCAGTATTGAGATATGACAATGCCACTTCAATTCTGCTCTCAACATCTGTACGGCGTTATGACAGCCTATGCCTCTTTTAGCGTCGAAACATTCGGCGTCTAGCTGCGAAATTTGATCAGAAATCCATGAGTAAATGCACAATATTATTTTCGTAACAGAACATGAGTGGGAATAAATTTGGCTCGGATACAAGTGACGCAACATCTATATTTCATATAGTTGTGTTAGCGATACTTTTTTTCAGTATAGATGTGAATTTGATGCGTTTGTATTATAAGTTTCATCCAATAAGAACTTATTGATGAGAGATTTGATGCGACGCTTTTTATTTTTTTCTTTTTTTCTTCAATTCTGATTAATTGAAGTAGCTGTCGTAGTGACTTTTTTTCGGACCTGTTTCCATTCAGTTCAACTCTCTGAGTTATATATTGCCGCATTCATATATTTCTATATCATCATAGCTAAATAATATAGTTAACCGTGACTGCCTTTATTATTTATTTTCACCAATCTAACCGGTATAGTAATTTTCCTCATTATGATTATGGTTTGATTTGCATCATACTTGTTTGAAAGCTTACATCATAATGATATCGTTGATCACATGCAGCGTCCTCTACTGTTTGCATTTAATATACGTTTCATATACATAATTTTCATATGTATATACATATTTATATATGTAAAAATGTATAGAAGACAGTTTGGTGAAGATTCGGATCACATATGGGATGAATGAATTCGAGGACAAATAGTTAGTCAAAACCGATAAACGAATATCGCAGCCATAGATTGAAAATGTTTCAATTCCAAAATGATAACTAACATAATCTCACTCATACACTCAATTTGACATGAAGTGTTGAGACTGTTTTCGTCACTGAATAGCCTACTGAACGTTTTTATGTAAAGTCAATTTTATTCGTGGAATATGTTTTTTTTTTCGGCTCTCAGAAAGTGAGATTTTCTCCGATCGAAACAATTTTATAATATGCGCGCGATATGTTTGGTGTCAATTACTGGAAGGCTGACCATTCCTCACTCGGCTCGCTTATGTATGTTCAATAAAATCACCAAACTGCCTTCAAAAAAAAAAAAAAAATATTTGTATATATCCAATGAATTGTACGCTAGTATTATATTCATCCCTCTGTGTTTTCGTCATTTTAGAATCAATTCCCATCCGTTCAATTTCTGTCATATAGAAAACAAAGAAAACTTATTTGACATGAATTGGTATGTGGTCATATATTCGACCAAACATCAGACTCCAATTGTTCACAATCATGACTTGAATCGTCAGGTGGGTATATCGATTAATATATATTGTTATTACGATTAAGATATACATTAGAATATGCATCTGAACTTAAATACGTATTCATCTGAGAGTTTAGAATATATGCAGCACTTCCGTACGTGCCAAGTGTTTTGTTTTCCATCTACATTCATTTAAAACCCATGCCGCATTTGTGGCGATAAGAAATTTTGCTCATCTCTTACCTATCATCAATATTTCTTTAAAAATGATAATTTCAGAGAGTAATTCTCCTACAGGTGATTGATACATTTCATGAGAGCGTTTCAAAGTCTAAGCATCGTCGTTAGTTATGACTAAGAACTTGCTCGATCAGTGAGTTATCAGAGTTTCATGTCTATTGATCAATTCCTCTCATGCCTTAGAAATGATTTAAGTACTAACTCAGGCCAGTTCTCGATAGAAAAGGAAATCTATTCACACAAGTTTCTTTTCATCAGTCAATAGTTTCAAATTTGGTATGTATATTAGAAAAGTTTTAGTTGAATCTAATGCTGTAGTTGTATACGATCAATGTGACTTCGACAGTGCTCCGTCACCGCACCATGACATTGTCACGCGTGATAACACCATCGGATAATCCATCAATCGTTTCGAGATAGTTGTAAACTAACTCTCGAGATCATACCAACAATCCACGGAAATATTCAACCTTCTTTTTGCATAGCAATGAGAAGAATTTCGGAAATTCGAATATGTTGAGTTTACAAGCAGCCACCTGAAGCAAATAACCAGTCGAGAGATAGATCCACTGAACATTCCTTGTTCAATTGATTTCAATCACATATGGTTGATAAAGTATTGGAACGAATGAAAAATTGTGGAATACCACACACACACACATCCAAATATTGGAAACATATTTTCACTTGCAGAACTTTTGCTATTTTCAGTATACTGGGAACATACCGATACTTAATATGTGGTGAAAGAAATAATGAATGAGGGATGTAAAGACATTGCTAATATGCTATGCTAATATGTATATGCTAATAAGATGAAGAGGAACAGGAAATACAAGTGGCGACAAGTTCATTAGAGAGGTGAATTTTCAAGGAGTTTCTCGATGGAACAGATTACACAAATATTGGAAAGTTTATATCGGACATTTAGTCCAAGGACTTCGTATTATCTTCGCAAATCAAAATCACCCGAAATATATGAAAGAATACTGGTAGCTTGGGCGAGAGATTTTCTGATTCGAAGCATTAGCAAATAAATGCGAAGCAGATCGAATCCAGCAAAAGAGAAACTCAATTCCTCGAACGATTTACAAAAAGTCTATTAATAAAACTCGAACAGAATGCAAAAAGTAAAAGTCGAATCTCTGTTTTCTATGAATAAAGACGACGTGGAGGTGCATGCTGAGAATGAAACGAATTTGCTAATTATCGTCGATTAACTTCATAATTACAGAAACATGGTGTAATAGTACTATGAAAGTTGATACACATGAAGCACATCGATCGCAAGTAGAAGTCATGAGATCCTGATAAACAAAACTCATATCACAAGACAATCATCTCAGAAATCGTGCTTATTGCATGCATACCACAACTATGGAATGATCAACTTAATCGTCGGGAAGATTGAATTATGTATTTTAAACTCAACCAGATACGTCATAAGAAAATTGATAAGTTCGACTGGTTTCACAGTTTTAACATCAGAATTTTTAGTTTGCAAACAAAATCACATTATAACGATCTCATTGTGGAAATTCGATTCATTCGATGTTGCATATAGTGGAGAATGGATAGTAATAACAGCAGGCATTTTTCCGACTCTATCATAGAATTGTATAATCTTCACATCAACTCTGAATTTTATTGAGTCCAAAAATCAAATCGTTTAATGATGAATTTTGTCGAAACTCTGCAATCATTAATCGAATCGTTGATATTGATCAAATAATCCTTGATGAGCTCTACTCTACTCTTTGCCTCTTCAAACGAAATGATGAAATATGAATTCAAGTCCACTACGTCTCATGACTTGCGTTGAATTGATTCTTACAGCAATGGAATGATCATTTCTTATGCACTTTCATGGTTCAAATCTGGAAAGTGAGTAGTGGATCCTGACTGTTACACGACAGAAAATTTCCTTCATTTTTTTTTAATTAGTGGATTCAATCGAATTTATATCAGTGGCTTCAAAAAAGATTGATGGAAGTCTGTAACATGAGCCAACCATAATGAAATGTCATACAGATGCATTATATATCGATATATTTGACCCGATCAGTCCCGTTTGTCATGGCTCAGCGAAAGAAAATCACTAATTTCAAATTTCATCTCAATATTGAAAAACAAAAGAGTAGGACTGCTATAATTAACGAAGGAATATCACGA
This sequence comes from Meteorus sp. PSUC_FEM 10030008, assembly GCA_018881525.1. Taxonomy (NCBI): domain Eukaryota; kingdom Metazoa; phylum Arthropoda; class Insecta; order Hymenoptera; family Braconidae; genus Meteorus; species Meteorus sp. PSUC_FEM 10030008. The sequence goes on from JABMBR010005332.1 coordinate 5,897, forward strand.
CATTCAAAACTTATTTTTCTTCCATATTGTTCTAACGATATTTGTCACTCCCATCGATACATAATATGGGTCTACTTTTTTGTGGCCAAATATGAAATTCATAATGATATTGATTCACATGAATGTCCCCATGAATTATGAATTCAGATTAATACATTTCCGGGCACAAAGAAGTCTTTACGAACAGACACGACTCATATCACGCAGCATCTGTCGAGAACGATTTGGTGGCCATTCCAAATAGAATGGGACGTGATATATCAAAATCATCAATTCGGTAAAGTTATGTTGGCAGTCTCATGAACGAAAAATTGAAATATGACGGAGGTCTCAAATATTGCACATCAGTTAATGCAACAAGTTCCACATATTTCTGAATGTCCCGAACAACGGCTCACGTTGCAGTATAAAATAGAGACAAGAAAAGTATATTTTAGTATATCTATTATGTTGTTGTATATATATATGTGCATATGTAATCGTCAGGGCATGTAACATATTTTTCTTCTCGAAGAGCAAAATCATGAAATTCGTACACATCATTTTCTCTACAGTTTGTCATTTGCATTATGTGCTTCGAGAACTAATAAACATTCCAGTTCATATATTGATATTATCATTCAATTCTTTGTTCTCTTAAAGAACTAGTTCGTGAAAAATTCCTATGAATCAGTCCATGGCCCTCTTTCTGGTAGATGATTAATTTACGAAAAATTCTATTTGAAGTGGTGATGTGTACGTGAATTTCTTCATGAATTTCATTGATCGGGAGTCGGATAATTATATTCAAGAGTGAGTTGACAGAATATTCGTTCAGTTTTCAACGTTTTCAGTTATTGATTACTTTCTCTATTTATGCTCAAACTGAAAATATTGACTGATGACAATAAAATCTGTGAATCGAATCTTCCCTCGTGAAAGTTTTTCGGAACTGTCCTAATTGGCTGTATTCCATAACAGTAATTCATGTATCACTTTAATTAACTTACAATTAGTTTATCTTCCTTCAATCATTCATAATATTTGACATTTCACTCCATTTTAACAGTTACGATTTTCACTAAATATTTTTTTGTATTTCCCCTATTTTTATGGAATCATATTATATATTATATTTCGATAAACTTATAGCTAATATTTCGTATTTTTTGTTCATAATTATTTTTATGCTTATAATATTCATTCATTTTTATAAATACATCATTTGTCATTCTGTCAAATAATTATATTAGTAATTGGTACTTCAGTAAATTGTTTTTATTGTATCAGTGTAATCACTACCATTTTTTTTCTCATTGACCCATTGTATTTCCTTTCGGTGTCGCAAGATATTCAATTCATTTTGTGGTCCACAGTCTTCGTTCGATCAAATATCATGATATTTTATTGTATCATACCATTGAGATGTGATGTTCCGGCTATTGTGAGACAATATAATCCAATTCAATTGTCCTGGTATGTATCATCATTTGAATTGTTTGAAACTCACATATATCGAATGCGCTAGCCAAAAATAGCGAGTTCTCAAATACTTAGAACACGATGGAGAGGTTTCTGTATAACTGTTTCATTCTTGTTATTGGTATGGAACTTTACACGAACGAATTTGAATTGCGTTTGACTGAAGACTTCGAATATGTAAACATTATCAGGAGTGTATAAGAATTAAAAATGAACTGTGACAAATAGTCAATTTAAGACGAGAAAAAAAACGGCGTGAGTTTCCTGTATTTAGAATGGATTTATAAAAGACTTAATTCTCGGAAGCGTTGCGCTTGCCGATTGTAATCAATCAGTAAATATAGGATGGATCCAGCAATGCAAAAAGACATCTCTCGCTATAAGATTTTTGTAAGTCACAGCCTCATTGGCATAATTTTGGAGGTGCTACGACTAGCTTTATTCGAGAGCGAGTAGCAGACTTCCCTCGGATGTTCGTAATGAACGTAAATTTTTTTCACCAAATTCAGAACTACTCATATGCTTCATATCGTATTCCTTTCGGATGGAATTAAACTAGATCTTGGTGACTTGAACGTTCATTGTACGAATATTGTGAAATTCCTTGCAACTTTTCGGTTTCGCTTCGTTCTCAATCCTGAATCATATACTGATAAAAAATCATTTGAGGTTCAGGATTCCAAAAAAAGTTTACAAAAACTTTCGAAGAAACAGGTGTGTCTGGAAATTTTAATCTCGCCAGTAAACCATGATAATCCTCAACTTTACTTGAATGGCATTTGAAGCTGAGGTTACTACGGAATCAGGGATCAATACAACAATTTATTGTTCACCTTATGTTTTCATATGCATAAAATGAACTTTGCAGAATATCGAATAATTTGCCTTACCTCTCGTGCAGTTATCGGCCTATACCATTATAGTTTTCTTTTTCTTTCAACGGAAAGGAATGTGACGATTGAATGAGGTAGCTCTTATATTCTTTACTCAAGTCAATCTCAGAAAAAATTTTTTGCTTACAGCCAATGTAGGAACAATGGAACACAATTTTTAAATGTTGAAAAAAACTTGTTTTATTCAGTCCAACATACACAATACCCAGAAGTCTTGAACAATGGAAACATCCTCCAAGAATGAAGAAATGTCAACATTTTTCGTGAAAGTTCGTTTGCGATACTTGCAACCACACAGATGAAAACGTGATGCGAATTTCGCATTGGTCGAACTTTCACATGTAATGTATCACTGAGTATTGTTGGTTCGCATAACGAACCAAGTATTTGTACATGTAATTCCGTGTAACATCGGAATTTTGCAAGGTACTCATCTGAAAAGAAAACTTCCAAATACAACCAATCAACCGAAAACCATCAATATTAATCTTTCCAGGAATTTCCAGGAATTCGCTTGCAGAATCCAATTAACTCGACATTTTTCCTACAGCACCTCAGAATATTACTCATTAAGTAGTATCAACACCATCAAATTCCCGGAACAAAAAAAAGAACTCCGCCGTTGTTGGAAGTACAAACATTTCGACTGAATATAAAAATGTATAAGAAATCATTGTGCAGCAATCAAATCGACTTTTAACGGAACTCATTCTTCCATAGAGAGCAAATATATAAGAAATACATTCGGTACTTTGTTCGGGTATCACAATGCGTTGAATTACATGTGCGAAGATTATTCCATCATCGTGAGAGATAATTAATTACCACGGTAAATTATCCTGCTGTCGATGTTCATTAATATAAGCGAATATCTTATGATAGCTGAATAAATCTGATCATCATTTTCATCAAGAGGTCATCATAATTTTCCATTCATCACTGAAAGTGAATGAAGGAAAAATACTCTAGCTTCACTTGAAAACTACTGCCCCTATGTTCATATGTTGACAAAAAGCAAATGGTAACTTCCGTCCACGTGTCCAAATCAGCTAATACGTATTACGAAATACTGACGCATGTTGTGCGGTATCGTGAATATCCGGTGAGCTCATTGAGATGAAGAATAAACACAGACTGAAACATTCGGAGTAATTTCCATTGATTAAATTCTAGCTGATATATTGTCAAATATTTCTTATTTGTCAAACATTCCAGGTGTTCGTTCGTGTTATATTTGAATACACATATTTATCTCGCAGAGTGACGTCAATTCGTGATGAGTAGCATAAGTTCATACATTCGTTTCATGATAAAATGTGACGTTAAATTATTCAATCCAAGATACTCAAAGACTATTTCATTGAAACGTTTTTGAATATCAAAAACAAACGAGAATTGCATTAAATATAATTTTGGAAATCAATCGCCAGACGAGTGAAAAATGTGTCATCGCCCTTCTGAAATATCAATCCTAAAAATATATGGACACGTATTAAGAAAGCGATGATGTTTGGCTTGAAGGAAATAACATCTCCAACTGCAGTAGATACTTCACAAATTCCGATGACTTCTCATACCCTGTGAAAAAACTTGCAAGACGAATCGAGCATCGAGATTTCATGCAGGATTTCATGGAAATCGCTTTTATAATACATTCCATTGCTTTTTATATGACTCATTCTCTATATGACATCGAAAATAGGAGTCAAGACTTTCTACTGTAAATATACGTATCAGGATGAATGCTATCTTCATATTACTGTCTACATTTTCATGATAATTTATGAAAATATACAAAATGAACAATATCATTTGAATTTATTATCTCTCGCAACTCTGCATGATACTTTCTTTCTTGATTCATTTGATGAGGTTATGGTTGCGTGGAATTCGGAACGACATTTTTCCATGTTGAAATTCCATGGATACCGAGTTACCCACGACAAAATACCTGCGATTGACCAGTCTGTTGATAGATGTGATATCGATTTTCAATTCTGTCATGAGTATCTTTGAAGCAAATTTTACGTTTCGCAACAGGATAAGACTTGTGAACTTTCTATACCGATGGATTCATGACCCTAGATCGTTACCGGGTTATGGTTTATCGAGAAATGTGTTTGTATGACTCTTATACCTCATCGGATATTGTTCTGATAGTTCGGGGTGTGGACTTACATCATATTCATGTCTAACTATAATATCCCTACATTTTCACATTAACCTTGAGTGTACTAAGAAGAACAGGTGCTAAACTTTTTTTTCACAAAACTCTACATCTCTACAATTCGATGAAAAATAGATGTTTGATTAACACTAAATGTTTTCCAGAAAACAGAAATGACAGAAATGAGTTGAGTTTGTTAGAATATTTTGCACGATATTTCAATAAACATATACATACTATTAATCCTTGAATTGTACACCATGAAAATCCAGCCTTTGGCACATGCACCAATATAAAGTGATACGCTAGAACTGAACAAGGATTGTGGCACGGTTGATGTACAAGTTGTGAACTCTTTCTTTCGCATTTCTATACAATCCACCTTGACATATGACTTTAATGATACTTCTTTCCTCTTTTTGTCTAGAGCTCGAAACTAGTTGAAATTAATTTTGAGTTCATATAGCCATCGAGCATATACAAACAGTGGGCTCAAAATCATGTAATTGATGTGTTGATAATCCTAATTATTCTCGCAAGGACATAGCCGTTATCACTTTTCAACAGGTGGATGAGATGCTCAATGCAATGCAGATAGGAGAAACCTCATTGAATTATCGATGATCGTGTGTTTTGCATGCCATATATACTGTTATACGTGGAATACGGAGGTATTGATTCTTCGCACCTAATCGAGTAATCCACATCCACTAGTATTTGCTTACTCCATTATGCATTCAAATTACCACCTTGACGTTAACGATGGAATATGGTTATCGAGAGAGGTATGAGTTGGACACATAACTGTTGGCTCAACGCTGAGGAAATGATTAGATAAGAGATTATAATGCTGTACCATATCTGGACATTGCGATTTCCCGAAGACGTTCAGAGTGTCATTATCAATGAGGGTAGCATTATTACCTCTCATGCCAAAGCGATATCTCAGAGATTTGGCATTTACGAATACATCCTGGTCATTGGTGTCTTTAATATTCCATGTTATGGATTACAAAAAATTATGCTTCCGTAGTTATCTCATTGATAGAATACTATCTATGTAGTATTTGAATTTGATTTTCAATCGAGTACGTAGTTGGGAAATTTCCAGGAAGAAACGGATGGGTGTACCAAGAACTCCTTAAGACATACATCATGAAAATGTTCCGGAGGAATGTGCGTAACCTTGTCATATTTTTGCATGTCACTCTGGGATTTCTATGGGTTTCTCCAAATGAAATTCATGAATACATGGGGCCCTCGGTGGATAAACCTTCAGCTGTGATTCGTAGGACAAAATATAATGACAGTTCAATATGTCCGTTTTGAGAAGAACAATGGTTGGGTGGAGTAATGAATCATTCTGAATTTCGTGAAGCTTTGCAGGATACATAGGTCAATGGAAATCATCGATCACTGAAGCTATTGATAGCAGTTGAAGCTGAATATTATTGATGCCTCAGTTTAGAGCAATTTATTCTCATTGAATGTCTTCATTATCAAACACCTGGAAATAGTTTTTCGCAGCTACAGTTTTTCTGGAAAGATCATAGGGGTTTTATGCATCCCATGACAATCCATCGAAGCTACAGTCAGAGGAATGGTAATACATAACTCCGATGCTGTTGATGGATCTTAGATTTGAACAAATGATGATTGGGTCAGCGCACATGAGAAAAGACATATGACTTTCTCAGGAACATGGAGATTTGCCTCGGTAATTCACCGTATGGATCAGTGAACGCCAATGATAACCCAGAACACCATAAAATACTACTAGAAGACTCTAAGCCTACATCTGATTCGAATCACTTCCCCATTTTATTCCGCAATTTTACTTCTCTGAAGGATGGTAGAGTAGGATGAAGAGTCCTATTCAACTGGATGTGAGTCTGCAATGTCTTTTTGAGTAGTTTCAATCAGATAAATGGTACAAATATTCACCTTGCATGAGATTGGATTTTGTACGTTTTGGGAAAGTCAAGTTCATTAAAAGTGATATGTTTTTGATCTGTATGGAGTCAAATGTTATTTTGTGATTATTTGTATTGGATTTTGGTATCATTCTGAGATCCATAGATTGTCCTGTTCAATATATCTGCTGTAGCAGATCTCCTTTCCAGGTGGATAAAATCCTGCAGTGCACCATCCAATGAACGTCTTAATAATAACTGTCAGGTTGGGTCCAGGAATAAAAAATTTCCGACTTCTCACTAAAAATTCCATATGATCTAAGAAAATATTTTTGTTTTCCTAAACTCGTGTGGTGTGACTTCCATCACTTCGTTAGATCTATACGGTGAAGGTGAACGGTTTTTATTGTACAATATTGTATTATTCCTGAGAGACACAGAATTTTCCATGGAAATATCCATCAAAACTTCAATACATATTGGACATGGAGAATGGGCGAAATTCATAAGTACAAAATGGCGACTATATATTCGCAAAAATCGATTCATGTTCTGGTTCGTCTAAGTAGGATTGAAGAAATGGATTGAAGAAGGAAATAACTCTCTAGCAAAAAGCAAAGCCCTACCTTCGAAACATGACAGTTCCCTGATCCGCGCAACCATTTCAAGTACAATTGAAAGTTGGGTGTATTGAATATTGTTCCATACTCCAACTATAAGTTTCAAAAATCAATAGTAGTAATAGCTAGCAAAAATCAATCAGTTTCCATGAAGATGTTGACAATTTATTGACTCATCTGATATTTGCATAAACTGGTAGATGTGATCGAATTACTGAACATAAATCTGAAAATATGAATCATATTGAGAATGGCAATACACTAAAACCATCAACATTTCTTGTGATGCATGGTTATGTCCTTCTCATCTGCTCCAACGTAACGAACCATAATACCAGGCTATGATTTGAGAAATCTTTTTTTCATACATAAAAAATATGAGACATCGAGGGTAACAGATTCATGCATTTGTCAATCGATTCCCTACAGATTCTGGAAAAATTTTAATTAGAAACCACATTCGAATCATTCAGTCGGGGTAAGTATATTAGTGGGTTAAAATATATCAAGAGAAACCTGATGATGATTTCAATAATATCAATTCTGGAATTAACGAGAACATACAGCATGGGAATTCAAATAATTAAGTTGAACATATGAGCACTTATTGTAGATGGCATGGAACATTAAAAATCAATCAATTTTTCTTATGTAATCCTCTTTGAGTCAGGAGATCACAAAAGGAATGATCATGACCAGCATAGATACGGCAACAAAAATTGATCGAAAGTCCATAGTATTATGGTCGAAATTCAGGAGCAATTTACCATAAGGTTCTTCCTGAAAATAATGGTTGATATTTCTAATGTTTCTAGTCACAGACTGTGACAGAAGTGTATGAGCCGAATCTGTCTTTACACTTTGTCGAATCGATTTCTCCATCCTAGTGAAAAAAAGTAGTTGATGATACGGAAGAAATTCATCGACAATTAATGTATATCTTTTCAATACCCCCATACTAGACTCAAAGAACACAGATGATTTGTGTGGAAAGTTGTTCCAAATATCTTATTCGAACCGACGAAATTTATCATGGAAATTCAGGTGACATCGTCGATTTCATTTTGTTCAGATCTTCACATTGATAGGTGAAAAGTATGGACACATTAAAAATCGGTAATGTAAACGGACATCATTATAATATTTCCAAATTAATATATCTGGCAGAATATTTTTCCTATTGAATTTCTCAAGAATATATACTCGATAAATATAAATATATCAGCATTGCTGCCACATTTCCACGATGCAATAAAAGGTTAAAAAATAACGCAGTCATAGTTATGACTCCTTTCTCAATTCCTTCAGCTTCATGAATCAATAGAATTTCAAAATATTTTTCTTTCATAACTATTTCAAAAATTGAAAGAAGAAAGGAAATTCCAAAACTATTTGACTCATCATTTTTTTAGAAAATACCTCGAGCGTCGTACATTTTTCCTCATGAATTTCTTGTGAATCTTGTTCTATGTCGTTTGCTGTTTTTTCTCGATGCCACTACCACATCTAACATAGGCTAGCGATTATAATCTATCTTTTATGTATAAATTATGAACCCAACAATCTTAATACCCACATCAGAAAGAAGCATTGATATAAACTCAGATTCGCACTGATGAAATTTTTGGATATTTTGAATATTCGGAGACAGTGAAATCAGATGTGGGCCTTGTGTCAGCACGACTGGGACGTCGTTCATACATACTGTGAAACTTGATTCTGTATAAGTCATGTACAGGGAAAGTTCAGAAGTATTATTGACGGGTTACGTGATCAACGTGGTTTCAATAATAACCAATTAATGATGACAAATACGTCAAAGCTGGTTTTTCAGCACTCAATACAAAAGCATATTGTATTCGTATGGCGAACTGCAACAAATACTCAATCATTGACTCAACCTCGACTGTGTATGGATATTCATAAATGATCGTGAAGATATTCGGAGCAGAATATGAAATTTGGTGGAATTGTAAAACACTCAAGAGAAATCATTATATTCACTTATAAATCTCACAAAGATTCTGAATATTTCAGTGAACCGCTAGATTCGTGAGGGAACTACTGCAATATCAGAAGTAAATAGATGATTGAACGTTGAACAATTCAGAGAATTGAATAAAAATAAGTACGAGCATTTGCTGATTGATGAATGAGATTATCGACATCATGTATGACTTTGATGTAAATTGGGTTTATTCTGAACTTTTGTTCTCCTAACAACCTCGCTCAACACCATTTACTCTGAACTTTCCTCCATGAGTCATGCATGCATGGACCATCAATGCAAGTGGATGCATGAATCATTTCCTAGACGTGTATTCTAGTGATAATCTTCATTCAAAATGTTTCCTAGTTCACATTACATCACTCATAAGTACTGTTTCCACCACACGTTCCCATACACTCAAGAAATACATATCCACACAGCTTGCTAGTCGCAACTGCGATAAATTATGTCGATCATGGTTATTCAGCAAATAGCAGCAGTCTGGACAATATCCATTCGGATTATCGTGTGATGATGGACAGTCGTGCATGAATGTCGTGATGTAAATAAGTTTATAATCATATGATTTGTTACGTATCGCTTTCTAAAGTCAGAACTTGATATAGGAATATCAATATCCTGAATTTTAGACATGTTTCTGACTTGTTTCAAAATCATCTGAAAGTTGTTGTCCAATTCTTCACTTTTACTTAGTTCCGATCATCTACTTTAGCATGATCAAAATAGAAGTCGGCCATGAATTCTCCATTTCAAACATGTAACAATTTGAATGCATATGGTGAATGAAAACTTCAATAAGCCTCATAAACATCTGGTTGAAGTTGTATCGTAGAGAGTGAAATTCATCAACTCAAAAGATCTTTGGGAGATGAATTCATAAGAAAGGCAAAAGCAATTCCAGTTTCATGGCCCAAGACTGAGATACAAAAAAGGAAAAATTTCCTGATGGATATCGAGCATTGAAGAGTCAGGCAATCGTTACATCATAATTTACTTGCATATGAAAAACATGTTCCAGCAATGTTCTACTCTCTCCTTCAAGGTGAACAATAAATTGTGATACTTGACCAATTTGAAGATTTGTCTCAGGTGGAACCACATTCATATTGACTTTCGAATATTCTACTTGGGTATGTTATCGATGACTACAATGATAAGTACTGAGCGAGATGATAATCATGGATAGTTCTACGACTCTGATTTTACTTTTGCGCATCATGATTCAAGCCACCACCTGAGTACTTGGCTTCTCTAACCGATCATTAGGACGCGATGCCGAGGTGACAAATAACCTCTTCACCCTATTGTCGTATATAAAATCTACTACTCCAATATTTGTAAATCATTTATCTATATATTGTAACGTCCACGACGTCTTCCTCCCTGCCAGTTGAATCAACATTTAG
>JABMBR010005333.1:0-16401 GCA_018881525.1 Meteorus sp. PSUC_FEM 10030008
AGTACCCAGACTCACTCTCATTCGCTTACCAGACGCAGCACTGAACTCACCCCACACGTGTGGCCTCGCTACTTAGTTCACGCCATATAATTCATTCGCACTTATAATTGTCCACTTGTGAATTGTTAATAAATACATGTCTATCCGTTTACATCGAACACTTCTCAAATTATTGTAGAGTATCATATCTCCATAAGGGCGCAAGCAGGAATATTAAACCATATAAACCCCCACCTATCTTCATAGATGGAGAAGACATAAGATACATCAGCCAAAAACTAATAGAATCAGGTATAAATAAATACTCGTTCAATATAAGACAAAACAGAGGCAGCCTAACGGTAAGAACCATAGACATAGAAAACTACCATAACATCAAAGCAATATTGATTGAACTAAAGGAACAATTTTACTCATATACACCTTGAGAAATAAAACCACACTCAATAGTACTCAAAAACATATATGGGAACTATTCATCGCAGGATATCAGAAGCTGCTTGGAAGACCATGAACTCAACATAGAAATATTGAGAGTCATCCCAATCGATTGCAAGAAAAGCAGATACAAAAAACAACGCTTTATCATCCAACTGTCACCGAACAGCAACAAAGAAGAATTAACCTAATTAAAAGAAATTCTCAACCAAGAGACTCATTGGGAACACCTACTAAAATGGAGGACTGCTCAGTGTACAAATTGTCAAAGATTTGGGCACACGAGCTCACAATGGGGAATGAAATATAGATGTGTAAAATGTGGCGAATCTCACGACAGAGGAAGGTGTACAATGAATAGCGAAGACAAACATAGCGCGGATAAGCTCACGTGTGTCAACTGCGGTCAAAAAGGACACTCGGCATCATACGCAGGATGTTTATTCCGAATATTCGTAGAAAAAAAAAGACAAGCAGAGACCGTGAACAAATTCAAAAACATACAAAGAATCACCTCCAACTCAACCCAAACCAACAACAGAGAGCCAAATCAGATCCAGAACAGAGAAGTAGCTCACTTAAACAGCATCAAGCACTGGCCGAGCTTGCCGAAAACGAAACAAACGCAGGTACCCTGGAAAAAAAGCAACAACGAATTAACAACAGAAAATCAAGAGAATGAGCAAAATAGATATAATGACAATGCGAAGGGTAGTAAGCCACCCCCCTGGGCAAAAGACATACTAACGGGCATAAACAACATAGCGGGAAAACTGAATAATCAAGATATCAAAATCGACATGTTAAGCAAAAGAGTTGACTTCCTTTACAACAAATTGAATATCAATGCATAACGAAACAATGAACAAAACGAAAATAGCAAACTCTTCGGGCAAAGATAATAACAACCAACGAAACATACTCAAAATAGCAGCAATGAATGTTAACTCCATTCAACACAACAGCAGAAGGCTTGAACTAATGAATCTGATAAAAACAAAAGAACCGGACATAGTTCTAATAAGCGAAACAAAACTTAAGAGCAGACATCTCATCAGCTATGAAGACTACGAAATAATAAGAACGGACAGACCCAATGCATCACAAGCAGGGGGAACGGCCATCATCATACGAAAAAATTTCAAATATGAAATCATAAACCAACCGAATTCATTGAGAAATAAAATAATAGAATACACTATCATTAATATAAAAAACGCACAAGATGAAAACTACAATCTATACATAATCAGCATTTATGCGACTAACTCAAGCAAAACTAAATTCATAGAAGAACTCAACACGATCTTTCAAAAACTGAAACTAAAAGAGAACAACTACATAATAGCCGGTGATTTCAATGCAAGAAGAATGGGCTGGGGAGACAAAGCAGAAAACGAAAGAGGAAAATACTTGAGAAAATGGGAACAAACAGAGGCCAAAAAATATAACGCGAACATATACACAACATACGAACCATCTAGACCCGTAAGCCAATCGTACCTAAACCTATGCATAACAGACTTTCATATCAGTGACCTAATTAACAACAAATTGAGAACGAACACGTACGACAGTAACCACATGGCACTAGAAATCAACGTCATAATAACACAAACACTGGAACAAAATAACGCAAATCACAAACAATTCAAATTCAACTATAAAGCAACCAAATGGGAAAAATTCCAAAAAACAGCGCAAGAGAATTACAATATCGACATACCAGAAGAGAGGAATCTAAACATTGAAGGAATTGAAAAGCATATCAAACACTATAATGAGGCTATAAGGAAAACAATAGAAAAGGTGGTGCCCCATTTCAAACCGAGGAACAACTTGAACAAATACATAAACACAAAAAACTGCAAAAAAATGAATCGAAATTAATAACGCTATCACATAAACTGCAAAAAAAAGGGATGAATCAACACAATAAAAAAATAGCTGAAATTAAGATAAACATTGAACATATCAAAAACGAAATCAGTAAAGAATTCATCAAATCAACCACATCATACTATGAAAATCAGCTGAAATAAATTAATCACAAGGATGCCACCTCATTCTTCCCAAAAATAAATAAACTATTGAGGAATAAGAAATTCGCAGCAATTGAGGACCAAATCCTAGACAAAAACGACGAACGACTTCAAAACATACCAATAGACAAAATCATCGAAGCACCTAACGGTAAAGTGATTATAACAGACCCAAAAGGTAAATTGGACATAATCGGCTCGTTTCTCCAATCAATAAACACACCTCGACAAATGAACATGGACTCAAGACTGAAAGAAATAGTAGAAAAAAAAAGCAAACGAAATCAAGATACTCCTAGAAGAAAAACATAGTAAAAAAATCACACAAACCACCCTCTCACCATCGAACAAGGCATCATATCCAAACAGAGAAGAAAACAAAGAATACATATTCTGTAACAATATCACGCTAAAAAACATATTAAAGAAATTACTGAACAAAACTTCAAGCGGACTGGATGAAATACCAACAATTGTACTCAAACACTTCCCGGACAATATAATAAATGCCTTAGTAGTCATCTTCAACAATTCATTAAACGCGTACTACTACCCCAGAATCTGGAAAAAAGCAAAAGTTCTACTGATCCTTAAAAAAGACGAAGATCCGAGCAAAGCCTCCAGTTACAGACCTATCAGCCTCACACCGACAATAAGCAAAATATACGAAATAGTCATCAACAAACACATCACAAAATAATGTAATGAAAATAAAATAATACCGGACCAACAATTTGGATTCAGACAGAAACATTCCACCATACACGCGGTCAACAAGCTCCTTTCAGATTTGCAGAGTAAATTGCACTATAACCAACTGGTTGGAGCAATACTAATAGATTTGGAAAAAGCCTTTGATTCAGTCTGGCTCAAAGGACTTATATACAGGCTGACTAAACTATTGTTCCCTGAATGGTTAATCCTAATCATATTCGACATGATTCATGGTGAACAGTTCATAACATGGGATGGCATAAACCTAGCTAATCTAACATTTAATTCGGATGAAGGACTACAACAGGGTACAGTGAATTCGCTCATCCTATTCGTAATATTCACGTACACTCTGCTTGAACTATCCGACCTAAACACAGAAAATTTGAAAGCAATCGCATTTGCAGATGACCTGGTGGTTAACGCTAGTGAAAAGAAACCAAAAACAATCGAAAAAACCCTACAGTCAACCACCAATAAAATAAACAAATTTTCCAAAATGTGGAATCTAAAGATAAATTTCGAGAAATGCGAGAGCATCCTCTTTTGGAGACCGAGGCTTTACCTATCAAAAGACAGTAAACTAGGTCTAAATATTTTTCAACTAACAGGAGTGAACGCAGACACGGGCCAAGAAACGAACATACCACACAAGAAAATCGTAAAATACCTAGGAGTACATTTGGACCAATTGCTGAGACTCACCACACACAACAATATACAACTCAACAAAGCAATAGCGGCATACAGAGCAAATAATAAAATATTCCATTGTAAAATAATTAGTAACAGAGCAAAAGTAATCGGCTATCAACTTCTAATTAGACCGATACTGACGTACATAGCACCAATATGGTGGAACACCAGTGCAGCACAGATGGAGTTAAAAAGTGATAACGTTGACTTGCCTGAGGTTATAGTGAAATTATATATTTTCGAAGAGAAAATGAAGACGTCAATGCGTAACTATAATGTAGAAAAATTATTTGATATGAAATTCATATAAAATAATATGAAAGCGCAGATGAAGGTGTTGTTCATAGTAAAAGAGGAAGTGGAAGTTGAATCATAGAACCATGACTTGGCTGACAAATTTTTTTTTCATAAACTCATTATTCATCTTGTCTGTCATTTTTAGCAACCAATGAATTGATCAATGATATTTGTGTTTAGTAGGTGTTTAGTGACTACAATTTGTCTGACTGATGAGATATAGCTTCGTAATAGTGACTTTAATAACATGTTAGAAAATCAGACATGTTAAAATAAAAAAAGTTTATCCATTTTTCAGGAAATTTGAAGCGTCTGACAAAAGTTCTGGTTCATGATGAGTGTCTGATACTCATGATACGAGTTTCAAATGACATTCTACAAAATATATATGAAAATCATTGATGTGAATTTAAGTTGAGTAATCTTGGTTGTTAGTCAATTTTCTCACCCTGTAACTGCCCTGGTGTTCAAGGCCGAGCTTCGCGAACACACAAGTAATCAAAGTAATCAAGAAAATACTGAAAACTTGAAATTTCATCCATGTGAAAATAAAGTGTGACGGAACGCTCTGGGATCTAGGGCCATGTCATTTCATAGTCTCTGGCGCTGCCTCTTTACAGTCGGACATTGCGAGGATGGAGAATCTGGGTTGCTATAGTTTGTGCTGTCGAATCCCATTAATTGTCAATAAAATCCATTATGATAATCAATTATAAGTTGGAATACTGCTCGCTCTATTAGATGTAACCAGCTTGCCAGGTTTTATCATTCAGATATTGATGAAAAATTATATAAAACTGATGTGAGCGATTGTGGCGCCATCTAGTGTACATGGGCATGACTATCATAAAGTCTCAGTGAATTGAGAGCATGCCATCTATTGCAGGAATACTATATAATTTATAATTTCATAGTCTCTGGCGGTGGCTCTTTTCACTCAGAAATTGTCAGGATTGAAAAATCTGAGTCGCTATAGTTTGTGCTATCGAATTCCATTAATTTCAGATAGAATTAATTCTACTAATTGATCATGATTGATCAATTCCAGGAATATCGAATATAAACTGCTGTTGAGCAATATCACTCGAGAATTAAACAATCTGACTGATGAATAAAATTTTGCAACCTCAAAAAACCGTTCTGGTTACGGAATATACACACTTGGTTGACTGGTCGTTTTTGAACGGAACTTGGCGCCAGACTCTACCGAGTCTGTGGATTCATTCAAATAAAGAGAAGTGATATTGATACTCCACAGGGGCACAGGAAGATCACGTAATAAAAAAAGCATCGATACCAAGGAGGCTTTTGCAGTATGCCGCTACAATTTCCGATTTTACAGGGCAAAATCCAATTGAGACAGCGAGAAGAGCGCTTTTTTGTTGGATTTTTTCGGCTTTGTATTGGAACAACCCTCAGTATCTGTCTCTCCATATACAAGATCCATATTTCAACTATGTCTCCAACTTTTTTCGGGGAGAAATACCCATAAATGACTGACATATCGCAACTTTTTTAATTGGTGTCTTCGAAGTCGATGATCACTTCGCCGATAGGCTTTGATCTTCGCTCAGTTTTCCTATATACGTGCAGCTCCCGGTTGGTTGAGAAGTTCAGCGAAATTTCCCTGAAAAAGGCGGATGTTGAAAACCAACTTAAGTTTTCGACCAAAAATTCAGCTCACATTTCGGCAGCAGAGAAAAATGAATTATACACGGAGAGAAATATTCGAGAAAAATTACTGTGCTCTTCACCAGAATGATGATGCAACATACTTATTCCCAATTTTTTATGAGGCAACCAAAGAAAAAATGTCATCATTAACAGATTTTTTGAAGAACTCTCAACAATTAGTATATTGCCGTATGATTGAAAATTCATGTAAAGCACTGTAAAATTTGTAGAATTAAGAAATTTGTACAGACTGAAAAGAAAACTTCCATGGCTATTTCGAGAAGTTCCCTGCTTTGAGAGTTGCGTTGGGTGCTGCATTAGTAAGTGATATATCTATTTCATTCAAAATACTCAGTCTACCTCACAAAATTTGGTGTCAAAATAAAGATTCTTTTTTATAGTTATCTCAAGACTTCACCTGTTTTCATCCTAATGCACGAGAGAAGTTTTTGAATAGATGGAACAGTGCAAGAGATATAGCTGACTGCTCTTACCATTTGCAAAAAATTGAAAGAAAGTGATTTAGCATATTTCAGTGCATTACCATCGCTACCACAGCATAATCAAAATTCTGTGCTTCTTCATTTGCTTTCATACATCATAAATCCTTCACGAAGAAATAGTCACCAGCATAGAATTACGATAGAAGAGAAACAAAAAGCATTTCTTGTTCACGCTAGAACACCTTACGACATTGATGAAACTCTTGAGAGAGAACAGCAAATTTGTATAAATACGGGGTCAACCTTACGACCGATTCCAGTTATTGTTGGGTCGATAGTACATCCAGTAGCTTTCTATGTTTATGTTAACAATTCCATAAATAACTCAACAATCTATCAAGCAAGCACAATTTTAGACAGTATTATTCTCACGTTCCAAATCATTTTTGCTCTCGATTGCTCGTGTACGGCTAGGGCTGTATCAGTTTGGTTATTCCTGCAAAAAGGATTATTTGTTATTGATAAACCAACTGATAAATGCAGTAGAGAAACGGAAGCACTTATAGGTAGGATACGAGAACACGAATTCTGATGCGGTTCAGTTGTAATAAGTGTGATATGACCTTTGAAGATTGTCAACAGTATATTAGCCATGTAAGAATAACTCATCCCATCTGTGATAGTTTCAGATGTGGTGAATTCAATTGTTTAAGATCTTTTAGATCTCTAAGTTCATTAAGATCGCACTTGAAGAAGTATTATTTGAAAGATCACAGCCCTCCCCAAAGAAGCGAAAATGTAGTTCACAGCATGATGAAAATGAAATGGATGAGATAACAGTACAAAGCCATCAAAACAGAAATGAAAAGAATTTTTCATATCAGTTTCAAAATAACATCGCGAACAATTTCGAGTCAATACCAAGTACATCACAATCAGTCGAATCATATGTTTCCCCTGTCTTGCAATTCACAGCGAAAATATTTGAGTCACCCGGGATTCCAAGAGTTAGATCTTTAGGAATTGTCGAAAATGTTCGAAACTTAGTTAGTAAGATACGTAAAGATATTCAGAATATTTCAAATAGTTTTGAGGTTAAGTTGCCAAATATTGGTGTACTGTTATGGAAAGAAACTCTGATGAAAAAAGTCAATGAGACACTTGATCATTACCATAATCAACTAGATACCATGAATACTAAACACAATATTTTCGATGAATTTAAAAAAAAGAAAACGTTCATTCCTCCACAATCATATTCAATTGGTGAAAGATGTGATTACAAACAACGTAAACAAGAGAACGAATATAAAAATGTCTCGGTGACTATTCAATTTATACCGTTGCGTTTAGTACTTCAGTAATTTTTTCAATTACCGTCAATATTAAAAGAAACCTTAAGTTACGTAGATTTTTTGAAAAATAATAGCATGACCGTTGAAAATTTCATTCAAGGAGACTTGTGGAGAAATTTGAGTTGCAGTGATGGAAATAGAATTTTTTCCCATTGTTTTTATATCTAGATGATTATGAAAATAACAATCCTTTGGGCAGTCACCGGGGACTATCCAAATGTGCAGCAGTTTAAGTAATGATACCTTGTTTGCCTCCGAGATTTCGATCGAAACTTAAAAATATTTTTCTATTCATTTTATTCAATACACTAGATAGGAAACTTTTGAGAATCCTTTAATTTTTGAAAAAGTTGAGGAAGAATTAAAATTTTTGTAGGATGAAGGTATAGTCTTTGAACTTGCAAAAGAACCAATAAAAATATATTTCCGATTATCTTTAATAATTGGAGACAATATAGGTTTACATACTATATTAGGTTTCACAGGAAGCTTCAATCAAAATAAGTTTTGCCGTTTTTGTTCAATCGATAAAAAAAATATTAATGTCATTCACATGGAACATCAATGTAATTTTCGTTCGGAAGCTAATTATGAGCTCGACTTAATGAAAAATGATGCTCGAAGTACAGGAATTGTCGGAAGATGCATGATGCAAGGTATTGGTGGATTTCTCCCAATAAAAAATTTTTCTGTCGATGTGGTTCACGACCTATTAGAAGGAATTTGTCCGTACGATTTGGCCTTAATCTTAAATTACCACATAAGAAAACATGAAAAGAACAGACTCAATTTTTTTACGCTCGAGCGATTGAGCAACCTTATCAAAAGATGCAATTACGGACGTATAAAAAATAAGCCTTCTGAAATACTAGATATCCATTTGAAAAAAAGGCATCATTATGTCAGCTTCAGGAATGCTTTCACTAGTTGCTCATTTACCTTTAATTATTGGTCATTTTATTCCACATGGTGATGAAGTTTGGCAATTACTTTCAACTATGAAAAAACTCACAAGCATTGTGACATGTTATGAAATCGATGAACATACTCATTTCCTCCTCAACACCACAACTTCTGAGTATCTGGAGCAGTTGACGACAATTTTTCCTAACTGTTTGAAGCCAAAACATCATTTTTTGGTACACTATTCTAGAATTATGCGTTTTTGTGGTCCACTTTGGAGTATGACTACGATGAGATTTGAAGCCAAACATAAAAAAGGAAAAATTACTTCTCATGCGGCGATCAGTCGTGTTAATATCTGTAGGACAATTGCTAGAAAGCATCAACTAAGGTTAAATTGTCGATTTTGGATAATAAAACGGAAGAGCGCATGATCTATGATCCAAAATCAATTAAAAGTGAGCCAATAACTTATTTAACTGAGTATTATACGTTGTGTCACTTATCGTCCAAATCTCTCACTAGTTTCAATGAAATTATTGGAACTTTAAATAAAATAGAGGTTGAAAGACGTGTAATTGAAGTGAGGTGTATTATAATGATACCTGGTGAAGAGAGACCCGTGTTTCACGTAGTAGATAAAATCATCAAATTATCCTCTGTGAACTTTCAATTAATTGTTAAAAAATTGGAATTAGTTTTCTTAGATGAACATACCGAATCATACCAAATATACGGGGAAAAAAAAATATTCATGGGAAATATTAAATTTAGATTATTTGATAATCTTCACTATCACTCGCATTGTAAGGGCATCTAATGGAGCAAAATACATCGTGAAGAACTGGTTGTAATATTATTTTTATATGTGATGAAATTAATTGAATGATCATCGTTGTTAGAAATTATTCCAATGTATGGCCAGAAAAAAGTTCTCAAAAAAAAAAGCTTTTTTTCCGACGTTCCAACCAGGTCTGCCCCTTCAATAGACAATGTCGTAATTGTATAGCCTATCAGCGATGTTCACCTCATTGGAAACGTGCATTCAGATCCAATATTCTCGGATCCAAATTAAGACGAATGACTCTACCAGGAATTCTGTTACTATCATCATTGCATTGCAATCCGGAATCCGGTATCCTTTTGGATATGAAGATAATAGCTTCAGATGTCAGTGTATTCCAGGAATGAACATTCTTAAAGAATTTGACGTTACAACCAACGAGTAATTGATAACACACTGATTTTAACTTCGTATCGTTTTGAATTATTGAAGATACAAGATAATGGTTAACAGGGTAACTTTTTTGTGGCGAAGTACGCACGCGTAGATGTCTTCAACATTTTATTGATTCACCCGACGCGTTGAAATACCCTCTCATGAAGCATGTAAAGATACGTTGTTATAATCTACCACCAAAGAAAAAACCTACGAGTCTCACATCCGTTTCCCTCGCAATTGGAGAGGCGTGGTGGATCATGTGGGCGTGAAAAGACATTGCAGTAGTGGAAAGAGCGCGTGATTGGTCTACGTTTAAGAGGTGGAGCGATAGACTCCACCCTGATATTCATTATCCTGATGAAGTACAGTGTAATTTCTCACCAGATGTGAAAACTAAAAACGTCTGTCAAATAAGTATGGAGTGCGTTATTGGTGATGTCGGCCATATGGATAACTCATTGATATGAGTCGTATGATTCACGAAAATGTAGCTAACACATATCAGCAAAGAGCTATTGTGAAATCAAATTGTCGAGCCAGACTGCTTCCTGATGTGTATTCATAGAATATGGATATCGTTTCGAATTCAGAATTTTTACTGTGATAGACATCAGGAAAAACTCATAGAAGAAGTTTGGAAGCATACTGAAAACAGCTTAACCCGAGTGATCTTTGATGATTTTTTATTCAATTTAATATGATGCTTTATAGTTCTTCCTGATCCCATACTTCGTTAGTGCCGTATCGAATTTAGATTATGCATGCTCTGATGTCAAAGTGATGTGTGATTAAATATGTTATCTGTAGAAGTTATAACAGAGATTGTGAAGAATGAATGGATAACTATTCGAATGAATGAATTTCAAACTCATCATCGGTATATGGGATATAAAGGTATACTTTCCGAGCTTCGATGGAACAATATTTCACAAACTCCATGATGCCGGCAATGCCATTCACTTTCCATTTCTCGACTAGAAAATAGATGATGCATTGCATGCAACCGCTTGTTCAGAACATGAGGAAACGCGACTCATCGTTAATCAGTTCCTTTCGAACAACGTCTAAATGTGGAAAAAAATGCCAATGTGTCGATTTTTGAGGCGAGACACAGTTTGATGAATGATGCTTGACATTATACACTCTGATCGTGTGCAGTTTTCGGTCCGATACAAGCTCCTGTGTGGATCTGCACATCGATGAACGCCTCTTGAGTCATGAAAATCATTCGAAGAACTAGAATTTTTCTCGCTTTGTAAAAAGTTCTCTTTTCAAATACTACTAAGTTTGGGACCATGTTTATATTCTCCTCAATTAGAACATATCTAGAATTGAGATTTATTTTGATCATCAGAGGACCGAATCAATTTCGGATTGTATTTCTTATATTGTGTTCGTGAGGTATGTCGATAATTCATTTGTGAATTCAGATTACTTATGATCCCCATAAAAGTTTTGACGCCTGCGAAGAATGGAATTTCGAATAATTGGAGAATATTTCTGTAAATCTGATACCGATAATGTTATTCGTTACGTTGTGTATCATTACAATACGATATCGAATTAATAAATATATGTTATCTGAGATACATATCTATTTCCCCAAAATTATTCATCAATTTTCAAATATATTCATTAGCCACACACGAAAAAAAATTATTCGGCTGAGGGAGAAAATTTTTGGCTCGAATAAATTCTAGGGTACACTGATAGAAAAAATAACTTGATTCAACAAAACTTGTTTCTTCAAAATTCCATTCTTGTTTCAAACTATTCAATTTTCTATATTCGAAAAATTATTCTTCTCTTCAGCGAAGCACTCAATTGTATTCAATCAAAATGGACATTTATTTCACCCAAGAATTTCATTCTCTTGGATTTCTTTTTT
This sequence comes from Meteorus sp. PSUC_FEM 10030008, assembly GCA_018881525.1. NCBI lineage: Eukaryota > Metazoa > Arthropoda > Insecta > Hymenoptera > Braconidae > Meteorus > Meteorus sp. PSUC_FEM 10030008. The sequence goes on from JABMBR010005333.1 coordinate 11,673, forward strand.
TTAATTAGGTTTGTAATTATTAATGCCATTGAATATCTGTGCACTCCTTCCATAAGACCATGCATCACGTCAAATGTCGAGTTGAATCAAGTTTTTAACGTTATCGATCGAAGATATCTATTCTTCTAAGTCAAGAAACAATAATTCAAGACAAGAAATTCTTGAAGTGAGACAACGGGTTCTCTACAAAAAGACTCTCTGGGATCAAGAAAATTGCTCTCAAATCAAAATGGTTTTTTTATCAGTGTACCAAAAGGAAAACCATAATCAACTTAGCTGGTGTAATAATTTTTTTCGAAACTCAAATCTTGGTGGAAGTATTTTCTGTCCATTCGAATTATTAAAAATACTTGATTCAACAAAATTTTTCTTGTCTTGAAAAATATCAGTTTTGGCATGAGTGATATAGTTAATTCAGGTAAACAGCACCATCTACTTCAGCGGAAAAAAGTTTTCTCATCCTGAGAAAATTGTTTTCTTGAATATTTGATGTTGTTTTTCAATTATTTTACTACGCAAATACATATATTATATGTGAAAAATAAGTTTAAGTTGCTCTGATCTGTCATTTTCGGGGAATGTTTTCGGAACAAGAAAATTTATTTTCACCGAAGTATACTAATCTTTCGAAGCAAGAGAAAAATCTTCTCAAGGTAAAGAAATCTACTGCTGTCCAGATACATATTCCTTAGAGTAGGAAAAAAAAATTTTTTTTCGCTCGAGAAAAGAATTAAGAAGAAAAAATTTTGCTTGGCTCAAGTGAACCATTTTTTGTGTGCAATATCAACTTAATTTTGTAATCATTCATATTTCGAGCTATTTGCGCGAGTAGTCACGAAACTCTGGAATCTATTTCAATGAAATGCGTTAAAATAAAATCGTCTATTGACATAGTGAAAATGAAATACCTCTGATGTAGACATAAGTCCTAATACGCTCAACCAGTTTTCAATCAGTTCTTCCATCATATGTCAATCCATGTAATTATTTCCATTGGCAAGACATCTTCGTGAATTTCTCTCTGAAAAACACAGCTTTGAGGCAATAGATATATGATTTGAAGCTCTGAATCAATTATCTCCTATCTCAGGAGTATTAGAGGATAATATCTCATCAGTGGGAGAAAGCACTTGCATCAACAATAAAATGTACATAAAGTACATAGTATTCCATGTCATCTTTAACATGATATTTCATCATGCTCAAGCATATTTCCCAAATAATCATGCATGATTGTACTCTACCTTCCTTCATCCAGAGGTTGTTGTCTTGTGTTAGCGACTTTAATGCTATGTCAGAATTCCATATAAGTGAATAACCAATACTAGTTCATCGATTCGATTGACAAATTTGATTGGTGACAAATTGTTGATCAAAATCATCCTAAGATTAATAAAAAATCAGGGAAGTTTGGAAATATAATATATTGTATGTGTATTTTCTTCGAAAACTATCATTCTTGGTGGCTTCATAGAACGCCCATATTGATAATAATAATTGCATTTTCCACTGAATATTCCGTGGTTTGTATCCCATGTTTATATTGGCAATAGTCTGATTTTTTTAAAGTCCCCCTTTCAAATACATTGTAGCTTCAAAAAAACTCATATCGCATGTAGTTTAACAGCTCACAACTGTTGCGTTCCACATCATTCCTGAAATCAGAAATAATATTTATCCACGGCAGTATAAATTTTTCGCACACGCTTCTATGAATTTCCGGCATCAGAATATTTCCAAGATTGTTCATCAACCGATGAAAATCTGAAACAGTTTGAATGGAGCAAACATTCTTCGTTTTTTCATTAACTTTCTCTATTATTCCTATATCCAAAGTATCCATCCATTTCTGTTCGATTACCTCCAATTAATGTACAGGATGGCCTTCTTAAGGGGGACACGAAGCACGTGGCGTTGTGGAAAAAAAAAGATAAAAATAATGGCGTTTGAATTATCTTCCTATCTTGATTCCTGAATTTGTTATAACTTATTGAAAATTTGGCATTTCCATATACAGATATTGCTGTGAAGCGGGAAACACAAGGAGTTACGGATATAATATTACAATTCTTGCGTGAGGCGCTCCACTACATCATGTAAAAAGAATAAATAGTGAATAGCTATTGCCATTGGCCGATTTTTAAAAAGTTATAACAAAATCAGGAATTAAGATAGGAAAATAATTCAAACGCCATTCTTTTTTTTTCTCTACAGCGCCACGTGCTTCGTGTCTCCCTGGAGAGGGCCACCCTGTATAACTCAATGCCCTGGTGAGCTCTGTATCGCCTCGGAAATGAGAAATGTGTCAAGTCATAAGGTGTAATATGAATTTTTCCTACTAAGATGAAATTATGAAGTTGGATGGAAGGTGAAAAAAATACAATCTTGAAAAGTTGTGCGATTTGAACCAGTAGTTTTTGAGATTAGTGGGTTCAACCAAAGAAAAAAATTCTCTAACTTTATAATAGTAATATAGATTACGTGATTGACATAAATTGGTGTAACCTCTTTATTTATCAAACAATTCAAATGAAAAAACACCAAATGGTGAGTGAAGTCCATCACAATATATTCCCGAAAACTACATCCAAATCGATCAAGCCATTTTTGAGATGAGCGTGCACAAACATACAGACACACAGACATCAAGTACAGTTTTATGATATGCATAGATGGCAAAAGATGTTGTTTGACTTTTCTGTTATTCATTCATATCCATGTATCCATATTCATATATATGAAACAAAGTCGGGTTAGTTACTCCATCCGTAATAAATCTACGAATGAATTCGATGAATATCAGATTTTTTATTTTCATTCGGCCATTCTGGTTAGAGACATATCCAAAAAATCAAAAAGCGGGGAAACCGCTCTACCCATTCGTGAATTATGAATGGTATACCTGACTCGACATTGTTTCGTATATATAGATTAGGTTGATACGATGGTATTTCTCAGCCTAATACTCCTTGAAATCAGTATACATAGTTAGTTCGTGGATGAAAAGTTCCCCTCTGAAGTTCTGAAATGTACATCACACAATACGTTTTAGTGCTCAAGAGGGAAAAATTTTCGTCCACAATCTGGCTGCGCTGCTTGGAATATGAAATTCGTCGATTTCGTGTTTGAAAGAATAATGGAAATAAACACTGTCTTATCTCTTGAGTTAAAACAGAGCACACATTTGGAAGAAAACAGTTCAAACGGGAGGGTGAGTTTTGGATTCGATGTACTCAATATAAATAACCGCCTCCATGACTAATTACATCGTTCTTGCCTTTCATTGTGGTTCAATTATTTGTTGATTCCATTGGATAATCAAATCCCGTCGTATATGTATAGGTTGTTTCAAATTCCAATGGGCAATTGGGAAAGCTTTATTCACACGAAAATGCTGTTCTGTAGTCGGTTCAATGTAACGAACTTCTAACAATTCGACGAAAATCTGTTCTTCCATTCTAGTGATGACAGAATCACGACAATACTTCTCCTTCAAACTATGCATAAATAAGAAGATATTTCAAATTCTTCGATTGTAGTCTAAAAACAAACGCAGCTCAAAAAAGGAAGAGGAAAGAATATACATCGAATTTTGATTATAACCTCGAAATCAAATTACTGCTGCACGGAGAGAAGAGTCCTAGAATTTTCTAACGTGAAAATCACGGAGAAATTACCGTGCTAACCTATAAACTGGGGGGATTTTACCTGTCACTGGAAAAAATACGCACTACACTAGGAATTTTTAATACAAGCATTGGGAAAAATTCTCAGTCCTGGCACGGCGAAAATTCCCATGCCAGCATGGTAAAATTTTCTGTCACTGCCATTTAACTTTTTCTTAATTCAATGGCATTGAGAATTCTTCAATTCATTAATTTAAAAGGTTACGTGGGTTTCAGGGGCTCAAAACAGGTACATTTTTACGAATTTTTTTGTCTATTAAACCAACAAAATATTTCATGAGTAGTTTGTGAAATTTTCGTCGAAAAATATTGAAACTTGAGGCGAGGACACATCGTCTCCTGTGACCCCTCAGAAAGAAAGTTCTCTCGGCGTAGCAGGATAACTCATGACACATTCATCTGGAATGCAAAAACCAAAAATTTTCCGTTAGTAGATGCTCAAAGCTCGTGCTTGAACGAAGGTGGGAAAACGGCTTAGGGAGCAGAAATTCTAAGGGTTGTCTATGAATTATTTGACAGGGAAGGAATGATCTAAGGTAATTGGAACTCTAAAGGTATTTTCTTAATCATTCGGAGTATACTTTGTAGTTAGTTGATATAAATTGGAAAAAAACCCTCGATTTCAACCCCTCCCCCGAATTCATGTAGGTCATGACGAGATCCAGTAATTCCGAAGCGGCGAAACTACCGCGTTCGTGAACATACCCATGGATTGTGATGAATTCAATAATGGATAATCGAAAATGATATGAGCAATAATCTATTTCGTCGATGGATGGAAACTTCTGTCATAGATTCAACCGTAAGAGAGATATTTGGGAGATGCTAGTTACTCAGACTTGAGTGCATATGCGGTGGCTCATTGTGACAACAGCGCAGCCTTTCTTCCCTACCTGAGTAGGGTAATGCTAGACAGAGATAAGCATAGTAATGTGAGCGTAGTGGATGGCAAAGTGAGGGAGATACACCATGCGATGTTGTCGATCCTCGACCCAATGCAAAGTCAGATATTCTGCAACGACAATAGCCAGAATCAAACCTGT
>JABMBR010005334.1:0-16399 GCA_018881525.1 Meteorus sp. PSUC_FEM 10030008
ATATATATATATGATTAAAATAAAAATGTAAGTACATGACTGTTCCGATTATTATCATATTAAAATCTCACTAATTGCGATAATCATTATACGAAATGGAAACAACGACAGGTGAACATGTCATTAAAAAAAGAATCTGTACGAAGTAATATATCATAAAGCATAAATTCAAGTAGACTATCAGTTCTTTCATATCCTTGATCATTACTGTATCCTTCCAATTATTATTCGACAGCGTTCTAATCTTTTTCCACAATATCTTTAATACTTCACGATTAGTCGAACGCATAGACAAGACTTTTACCCATTCAACATTACCCACAAATATTTCAATAATAAAAGCCGACTCAAAGTAATTCTGAAACGACTCCATGTAATGGGCAGTAATAGACTGTTGTACAATAATTTCTACACACAATAGAGAACAAAGGCAATCATCTTCAAAAGTTTGTCAACGGTCGATAAAACAGGGCACTAAATTGACATCGGGAAGAGATTCATTTTTTTTTTCTGTTTCACGATTGTCTATCTCACTTATTCCTCGTCTCGTTTTCATGACTAGTTGTACCATCTCTCGGTGAAATTCAACGAACCGACTACCCTCCAGTTAGCAACGAGGTAGTGGAGAGTTGCGGGGTTGCGAAACAGCGCATCGTTATACGGCGTGCGTCGCCCACAGTCGGCCGGCTTGTTAGTATCGTGCGTCCTTTCGTTCCGTTCAGTCATATTTTTGTATTAGTGGGTAAACTTGTCGATTTCTAAGTAGTCGTTTAGCATTTCATGTGAATATTCTATTTCTGCCATTTAGTTGCGAAACAAAGTCGCACTAAAACCAAAAACTAATGAATTAACTAAACATCGGAATGTGACAATTCTTAATTTATTATAAAAGGAGAGCCTAAATAGTTGAGAGAAAATATATAAAGTATATATCTTGAAAATAAACAGACATTGTGTTCAACGGTATCGATTTCTGATTCAATTTTTTCATCGAAATCCAATTTCCCATCGAGAGGGAGTCTCATAATGAACTCCCTGGCGAGAAGTCTGGCCGTCCTCTGCTTGGGTATGAATTGAAATATTTATGAATTACAATCTTTCTTTATGAATTATCATCATGATTTTATCAATAATATTGCACGTATTTTATGATCTCCATTTAATTATCATGATTAAATATTTATCGATGGAATGTAATATTAAACAAGATGAAAAAGAGGAAAAAAAATCAAGTATTGATTAGGCCTATGATTTCTTTTGGACTAATGCTCCAGGGTTTTTGTTCCCGACATGTGGTAGGTATATGTTCAACGAGGGATGAATCATAACCATTGGTGGCTGTGATTACCTTAAAATACTCGCTCAACCCGCATTTTTATTCTTTCCCACTCTCTAAACCCCCCGTTTCCACTCATATGTATATTTGTACGTATACAATCATACAGCGTATATGTAAATATGTACAAGATATTTCTCTTTTTTTATCGCGCTCATTGCTCCATCCTCATGTCACCCAACCACCCCCTCTGACTCTCCAATTAACACCGGAGTAATACACTTTTTTACCCTTTTTTTTTCCTTTCGCGTTATCGCACTCACTGCGTATGTACTTTTCTCAGCCCTTAGTAAATATATATTACCACTCGTGCGATCCAATGTACGGAAGGGTAATTGTACTGTTAATTAGCGACTCTGTTGAACCGCACTCACTATTGACGCAGATGGAATATATTTTTCAACCAGTCCGGTATGGATTCCATTTTCCAACTTATTCGGATTGAATTGATAATATTTCATATTCAAAATGAACGAATTGTCATCTTTGCTATTAATCTTTTTGTTTTCTCTTTTTTTCGCTATGAATTGTCACAATAATTCTTTTGATATCCACAAAGTTACAATCTGCATATAAATATTATATTTTTTGTTTGCATATTATTTTTTATTTTTATTTCGTTTCGTCAACGGTGCTTGCAAAGGGTGCAGAGCGAACGGGGGTTTAGGGAGTGAATGGATTGGCCAGAAATAGGGGGCAGAGAGTTTATGCTGGATTAGCACGTTCATTGTATATGTATATTTTAACGTGTCTGGGCTGCAGTGAGAAAGAGAACGAGTTGCGATAATATTTCTCACTTTTATTTGCACATCAAAGCGAATAGAGGAGAGAAAAATGAAATGAAGAAAGGAATAAAAAAGGAAGAATTGGCGAAAAATAAAGGAGATAAAAAAAAAGGAAAATATTCTTAATACAGAGTGAGACGCGCCGCCGTCGCGAGCGCGAGGAGTCAAGGCAATGAACTCTATTACTTATATACTCTCCACTCTTTTCCACACGCATATATAGCAAGGGCACGCGGAAATTCCGAACGACATACAGCGGCGGCGAGTGTGAGAGACCGAGGGTCAGGAATAAAATAACGATAAAATGAAAGAAAAGAAAAAAAAATGAAAAGATCGTGATGATAATAGTTGGTGGGGCGCGGTCCTTTAAAAAAAAAAAAGATACGCCCTGGGATCTGAGATTGTGTGTGCGCCATATTATATGAAGTTTTTCGGTTCTCTTTATGGTTCACCTGGATGACGTGATGAACCGGTTTTGTAAAATTGCCAGAGATAAAAATTAGAAATAGCAATAAAAGTTATATGTATTAAGAGTTTCATTAGCATTTTTTCTTAACGAGAAGTGGGAATATGATCTGAAGAATTATAAACAGGGAAATAGAAGACGATAGTCAACCGTTGACGTAGTAGTATCACTTAACATTTTATGCTATCGAATTTAGTGAAGTTGTTGAGAAATAATGAACGAAGACACACAAATGTATTTCCGTTTTTTTCTTTCTCCTTTAGTAACTACCCCATACGATCTGTAGTTTCATCTACACATACGCACACACAGTTGTTCACGTGACAAGATTATTTTCTTCATTGAGAACCGGTTTGAGACTTCGCATCGATATAAGTGCATGTATCCGATTGGTTTCCAGGGAAAAATAATATAACAATGAAAATTGTGAGGTTAAAGTACATTGTAGTATTGTTACCCTCGATTGAGACGATTGAAACACAGAATATACTTTTTTTTTTATGAGTCGAGACAGTAACCTGATGTAATTGATGTTTCCAGAAAGATAAAATCAAAGATGACCATCAAATGTCGATGAAATTGCTGCCTGTCAGAAACACAGTAGGGGGTTTCCTATCAAGAATAATTTTTCAGTGTGACTTTATATTCCTAACCTCAAAACTGTCATTCTTAAATGTCAACAATACACCGCCAAAATTCACACATTTGTCATGACTTATATGCAATCACAGAAATAATTCCAAATGATTGACATTTTAGATTCATGAATTTTCATATCAAACTCTCTCTGAAAAGTCACATTTATGTCTATCGAAATATTGATTGTCAAGCGCAAAAAAATTGTTCCAACATGGACACACAAATATTCATTCGGTTGATTCCGAATATTTCATTTATTTGTCACATATCTAGTTCACGAATAAATTTTCCACAGAATATCTATAAGGTTTCATCAATAAATCGATCCATGAAAAATGATAAATAAGTTACTTCATCATCACATAAGCAGGGAATATTATCCATAGAGAACGAATAAGATGTAGACGTACAAGAACTTCAAATGAATACATAGACGTAAGTATCGACAGGGCGTAATACCCAAACGATTCCGACCGAAGTAAATACACGAAGCATTTGAAAATATCATGGAGCGCACGCGGCTTCTCACTATGCATCATATACACTAACTATATAATACTTTCTACGTCATTCATCTTAGGGGCCCGAGTGCTCCTAATTACACGTCTCGAGTTGCGGATGAAAACGGACGGTGTTGCTTGAAAGGGGCCATACTACTACACAACAACTAAATATACCATGGTCATGGTTATAATATTGTTGGCCGATCTTCCTTTTTTTCCTCTCGACTTCCCCTTTCTCTCTCGCCGTCCCATCCTTCTTAACCTTTTCTTCTTATTCGTCTTCGCATATTTTTTTTCTCTTCTCCTTATTCCATCCTTTCTTCACCAATGTAGGCACCACCGAGGCTTCTTTGTATGCTATATACAGCCGAACATATTTTTCATCTTTCGTTTTACCGCGTTATTTCGGTTCTTGGCCCTGAATAAAGTTGGTTGTAATCTAACAACGATGACATTATCATCGTTTTTTCAATTATTATTATTATTGCTTGTCTGTGGATCTCGTTGATCTGGTGTCAGAAATTTTGCAATTCAAGTTCTCTGTTTCAGCAGTGTAACATGAATTTTATCCGATTGACGCGAAAAGCTATCTTGTATTATTTGATGATGTACTTCTTGACTGGTATTTTGTTCATTCAAAGGTTTTCGTATAAATGTGATGGAGGAAGAGAGAGAGAACTTTGTTCTCCCTACGAAACTGTTTCTCTGTATTCCATTTCGAATGCTCATTATTCCTCAACTATTACCCAGCCCTGAACAGTGTTTGGCGTTACCGTAGGGGTTGAAGGTTGTGCTTTCATGAATACACGATGAGAATTCGATAGCATAGCTCGTTCAATGGGATTCTGTTTACGATCAGTAAGATAAGGTGGGAAGGAAAAATACAATATTGTATAATATAAGCATATTTATACATCTATGTTCGTGGAATCGTATGTGTATATATACATGTGGAAGCAGAGAAAAAAGCTAGAGATGAGTTGTAAATACAAATGCATCGGAGATAACATGTTTCTATCTTCAGGATGCAGCTTTTCCGGTTCATCATATTTTTCTCTACAGAAAAATGTGAACAAGTATATGAATACATATTTTCAAAGAGTATGCGGATGTGTCAATAATTTGTACCAATTTTTCATTTTATCTTTCTCTCTTGCATTCACCCAAAATAACTCTTACCGCAGTCGAACCCTCTTTTTTCTCGCTATTTTACAGAGTCCACTGGACCACATAAGGATTCACTTAACTTTTTGTTTTTTCCTCGGTCTGCATTTTCTGTATCTCTTTATTCTCTTACGAAAACGAGAATTCTCCATTCTAATTACTTACTTGCATATGTATGATTTTTAATTTATACTTGAATTTACTCTTTATCTCGAAGAATTCCCAGGATGACTTCACCATCCAGTTTCTGCTTGTCTTATTTTTTGTCTACTAATTCCTTTCCTCATGCATTTAATTTTTTTCTTTCACGAATATGATGGGGGTGGTTGTCTCAAGATTGTCAATATGTGAAGTACGTAGGGATTTTAATATCGTGTCAACGGTACGCGTCGATGCATTCGCCATTTCGCATGAGTTGAATTGAGAGAAAAAGCATAAGTAACGTGAAACAAAGAATAAAAATAATGTGTGTAGGGATATGTGTATATGTGCGTGTGTATATATTTACGCTGTTATAACTTGGTACTGGTAGAATCTCTTCCAAGTATAAACAGTGCCACTTTTACGATCTACTACCAAGATTGCTGTATCCCTTACTTTTCCAAGTTTGATCCAAACATTTTGTGCCGCCAGCTGGTGAAAGACCGTTTTTATGACGCTCACGCCTGTTTTCTCCTCTCCCGCGCTCATATGTGTTATATATGTTGGATATACATATGAATGTATATGTATTTGCCCACCTAACTTTCTTCCCCAGCGGTCGCTTTTCTCGAAAAATGACGAACTATGCACGCACATCTTTTCAAAGAAGTAAAAATGATGGCAAATAAAAGAAAAAACAAAAGTGCAACGAGACGTGTGGATTCGAAGTGAAAAACCATTCTTCGTGTTCTTTTTTAATTACTATGTATGCTTTCAGTTTAATTTGTTGGAAATGACAAATGTTTAGTGAGAGAGGCTGTGGCAGTTGGCTAATTAGTTGTTAATTGATACAGTATAATAAATGAACGAAAATATGAATTTCGCGCTCACTCGCTTTTGATGTAACTTCGTTAGTCTCACAATTAATTTATATTTATATGAAAAATAGGCCTTTGTTAACGTTGTGTTTTACTTTTACAATATAAATATTTAATTATGGAGACGAATATTCAAATGAGAGAATGTTGGTAATGAGATTTTAATGAGAATCCTATGGTGCGATTAGTCACACCGAAGTATTTGAATTATCCTATCAAATTTACCTCCAGCAAAATTATCAGAGTTATGCAATTAAATTCAAACTCACTCCCTTATGCTACCCCACTCCACCGATCAATTCTCCACGATATATCCATCAATTCCGCCAATAAATTTGTCATCATCACTCATTTTAATATAAAGCTTCTGATAAATGAATTCATCAACTAGAAATAACAATCAACATCATGAACGTGACGAGAACGACAGGAAATTCATAAACATTAATAATGTATCAGTCCTGAACGAAGTGACCGAACGACTTTTCAATGTTAAAATGATTTATCAGAGATTAAATGTACAGTAAATTTTCATATCGTCACAAATTATTTTTTTCTCTTTCAAATCTCAACCTTTATTGTGAACGAAATTTCTTTCTCTCACCTAATGTTTATTAGGCTTCTCATATGAATTACAAAAATGGATCCCCAAGTGTTAGGACTGCCTTGAGCAATTTGACTGGCGTATATTAATTCATATCTGAGCAACACAATCAAATATAATTCAGAATAAAAATCACCGCACATATGGACGAACAATTGGAAGTGCCGTGTGGAATATATACCTGGATATTTTAGATTAGACGGGTAGAGACCGTAGCGGACTGGGCGAGATGGAAGCATTGGAATATACGATACGCGCCCGTGTGGACAAATAAAAGAAAGATTGAGGGGAGTTGAGGCCGCGTCGTCTGATGGATTTATGGCCCAGTATTTTGTGTACGGACTGTGGCCCACAACGTTTACCGGCTTTCGAGCCATAGTTTGTAAAGAGAGTTAGAATGCGACGGTGCTCGACATCACATTTGAAGAGGACGAAAAGGGGAGATATTGAGAACGAACGAAAAAAAAAAATCCTCTTAGACCGAATTTTCAGTTTCTTCCTTCTTTATACATTGGTATGGCGGGATAGTGCGACGGACCCTCTTTTTCTTGTGCTGGCTAAAAGCAACTCGAGACTTTTAATCCAGAGACCTGACAGAGAAAAAAGTCGCGAATTCGATCGTTACAACCGTCACACACTTCCATCTCGTTATTCTGTCTTTCTCGTAAAAACAATGGACAGAGAAAAAGTTGTTTTCTGTATGGCCGCTTTTAACTATTTTTATTCGATAAAAATTTAATGCTCTTTTTAATATATTTCGTTTTTGTTTTCTGCTATATTTTTCTCAATTTTCGACATTTTTTTTCTCTGCTCCCATGACTGATTTAAAGGGATGGATTCGATCATGCGATTGTTGGTGAATTTTCGTCACAGTCAGTTACGGTTATAAGTTGTCGGAACAATTGAATGAGAGAAATAAAAAACAACTGCGAGACTGAACAAAACAATAATAATAATATCAAGGGGTGCGAACTGCGACCGGTGATACCCCTCATATAATTTATATGTACACAATAGGAATATAGGGGTATTTAGTGGATTCAGATAATTTTGGTGTTCCATACATGTACAATACAATTGAGGATTTTGTGTAAAAGTACTCCCTAAATTTCGGGTGAGGAAAATGCAATGGAACTAAATACACTTCATCATAATTTTTTTTGAAGTTTCAATGCGGAATTATTTCACATCAATTTTTGTTAGCATGAAAAACAGTTGAACACATGTCACTACCATACAAAAATATGATAATAAGAGTGTGTTGAAATTTTCATTCTTTTTTTCATATCTCACATTAATTGAACTAACGCAAAAATCCATCTCTTGAAATGAAATAAAATTCTAACGCGAGACATGAGAGTTATTGATACGAGCATATTCCATATATCCATACTAGAACGCCTATGTGATTCAGTGTGGATGCAGTCGCTTGAAAAATACTGTGAAATAGCAGTTGCAGAAATGTAAAAAAAAAAAGATGCATGCATATGTATTAATTATTTTTCTCACAGCTGCATAGTTTATTTTGCCATTTTTCCGTTCCCTGTATTATTCATAAGGGATGTTTGTGCGTTATTCGTGCCCATACACGAGCGAAGATATCAATAATTTATCAGCATCGTTCCGATGTAAAAGTCGCAATATTCCTTATGGAAAATATATTCCATGTTTTTCATGACGAATATAAACTCGGGGGAAAAAAAAAGGTATAACGCACTGTTGAACTGTTAACATGAAAAACAAACGTCATCATATTAGAATATGACTCGATCATTATAATTTTTTTATGCAGATCAATTTCTCAAACATCATTTGCATCAACGAATAAAAAATACTCGCAGAAAACGTTATCCTTTCTTATTTTCCTCAATATCTTACTGAATGTTCCAGTTGGACTTACTCATGGCCAAGGGGGTGATCTGTTTTTCACGGTGAGCCCAGCAGATCATTCAGTTGTGGAAGGTTCACCAGTTCGATTACGATGTGAAACACAACCGAACACTGGCATAAAGTACTCGTGGAAACACGAATCACGAATACTCTCACCTAGTCCACGACGTCATCAAGTTGGTGGCGATCTTTATATTACACGTGTCAATAGAATTTTTGATAGTGGGGATTTTGTGTGTGTTGCCTACCATGAATCAAGTGGATATACAATTGAAAGTTCACCAGCTAAACTTGATGTGCAATGTGAGTATATTATTTCAATTGTTCTCCCTTGTATACACATTCATATTGTTCCAGAATTTTTATTTATCATCATTACTATTTTTCCTTTATTTTTCTCCTCCATGTACATATATTCCTCATTTTTTTTTTAATTTCTCCATTTCGCTCCAGGCAATAATAAAAGCCGAGATTGTATACGTGTGGGCTTTGTCCAAATAAAAAAATAACATCTTCCAGTCGTATGCGCCCTTCGCGATCGCGACATGTTGTGTCTATATGTTTACAGTCTCTCGCTTTCTATCTTGGTTTCTCTGTCTTCTTCACGTTCAGGTTCATACGCGTGCGCGTTTTGTAACACTGACAATGGAAAGGAAGTTGTTGAACGTGAAAGCTGAAGTGAGAGACAAGAATGAGGATGGTGAAGAGGAAAGAGAGAGTGAGGAGAATGACGAGGTGGATGAAGAGGCTTCATATCGTTGTGTGTACATATATGCACATATACGTGCGACTGTGTGTATACAAATGTGTTGTGTATCGTATATGACGCCCTCTACGTGCCAAATAATTAAAATCGTGTCCCTCGGTAGTCAGATTTGAAGTTACCATATATACAAGGTCTCGACACTAAACGGAAGTATCTTCAACCACTGTATCATAAGTTTTTTTGAATGCGTGTATAAAAGAGAAGGATAGAAAAAAAGAAAATTGCATCACCCACCCCTTAAAATTGTATTTACGGTTGCGTCTGCTGACATAGCGTTGATTTGCTTGGTATAACATTGCGACGTATAAATATATTTTTATGTATACGATGAACGAGAGACAAGTCAGGAAAAAAAAAAAATACTTTATAATTGAATAAAGTTGCAGCGATTTTTTTTACGAGTATTCCTGGTTTGAGAACGGAATATCATATAAATAAATGAAAATAAAAATATGTCACGACTCATTGGAGTTTATTTTGTGACGTTATATTTTTTTCACTATTTTTTTATTTTAGTGTCCTCTTCAACGGTCTTCATTAAAAATATTTTAACAGTTCTCTCGTCCCAACTCCCTGCGAATATATGCGAGTCACGGAATACGGAATGTACACGTATTGTTCACAATTGCATGGAGAGATATTTCAATTATATATGCATCAGTGCATTTTTTTTTTTTAGGGGAGGGAATGATGAATATGATTGTGCTGTATACGAGAGAACAGTGATACACAGAATGAAATCTTGAGAGCTAATAAATTTTCTACGTGTTCGTAGATGTACTCATCAGTCATGTGTATGGTGGTATTGTCTGTTCCATTCGGTCAGCAAATCTCAACTTCGGGTGTCCTGTTGTGTCCTATTTCTATATATCATTTCTCGCCCTCTGTATCTATCTCTGTTACGCCGTTTTTGCCCCGTCTACTCAAATTATCTAATTTTTAGCGAGAACAGAGGGATGTCTAGTATATTACGAACGTGCTTTGAGTTTTAATCAACATCAAAATAGAATGGAATAAAATGAAAGAGGAAAAGAAATTTTCGTCTGGAATATTAAGCGACAACAACCAATGTTAGGTGTTATAATTATGTGTTATTTTTTTACGTTAATAAAGTTGTCTTGGGGGGGTTTTACTCAACAATATCATACACACGGACGTATAACAATATTAACGGACATGAAACGGGCGAAAAATTATTTCACTACGACATTTTACGAGAATAAATGTCGATGTGAAATATTCACGATTTCATTTCAGTCCTCAACATAATTATGACACGAAGACTGAATGAGAGTGGATGAAATGATGGATTCAATGAAAAAAATACCATCACATATAACTTATAACGTCATGATCATAGATTTGCATTGTCTCATATAACTTTGAAAAAAAAAAAAAAAAAAAAAATCGAATTGATTTATCGTGCTTTTTTTTCCCTATTCTCTCCCGTAAATAGAGCCACTTCAATGTACATGGGTTTGTAGAAGTTTCAAATTGCCGATTGTCGGAAAAAATGGAGTGATCAATAGTTCGAGTCGTCATATATTTTGTTTCACTCAATCGTCGAATGATTCCACGAGTGAAAAAGATTCACAGAGGGCAAGAGGGAAAGGGACACATTTCGATAAAATTGCACACACGAGACTTCCCTCCTATTTCGACCGTTATATGACTGCCATGTAGTCACACACATGTCTATCTTCATCTATAGATGTATGTGTGGACACACATTCTACAGAGTCGCCAAAGTATGGCTATCGAATGGACGCAAACTCGTCGCTTCCTTTCATCTTTGTGTACAATTTATAAATATTTGTTTGATAGGGAATGTGAAGCCTTGTATCGTTTCAGTTATCGTTAATGCTGCGTCACAAATAAAATAATAAAATGTTGAACGGGGAATTGAATAAAATATATAAATGCGACCGCAATTGAATGTGAAGTGGTAGATAAAAAAAAATATACAGAGCCGTTGGATATGCACACATTTGTTTCACATTATAATTCTCATATTTCTAAACCCTCGGTGTTAGTCATTAACATCACAATTATTTTCAATATAAATATTTCTTATTTTACTCAAACAACCCTCATCCACTGGCAACATACAAATCATTAACGTGTTGTATTTTTGTATCCACTCTGCAATATTTTAATTATTTTCCACCTACACATTTACCTTGTTATTCATATTCATACATCATTTTACACTCTACAATATTTCCGCTCACAGACGATCCGCATTTTTCAATGCATGCACCATATCGTGTTTCGGTTAACTAAAACGACATGATGAAGAGAAAAATTGTAAAAACTCGGAACGAGTGGAAAAAAGGAAATTAATTATTGTTATTACTATTCTTATTATGTTCTTACACGGTGGAAAAAGTGTTATAAAAAGCGCGACGACGAGTCATTATTTTTCATTGATATACTCATCGATTGCAGTTAGGTTCGTTTTTTTTTACAGCACCACTTCTTTTTCCTCATTTTCTATCTCCTCGTTCGTTTCACTACGATTTTGCAGTAAAAGTCGCCATATATGCTGAATCTCGAAAAGTTAATGAGTGAAAAATAAATGAATATTATACAGTGCATTTCAATGAATTCAATGACTTCTTTTCAATGAAGATTTTATATTTTCACCCAAACGGATATTCTATCTATACGGGTTGAATAAAAGAATATGAGAAGAGAAGAGGAAAGGGAAAAAAAACACTCTCCATCATTTGCGTACATAATGTCAATGGAAAATTATCAAAAGTTATAAAAGCATCGAAATAACTACCATACTTTTCTATAAAAAAAAAAAAACTTTCGGTAAAGAAAAATTATCAAATTTTTTTATTCCTCTCATCTCATGAGCATACACATACATACACATATGGGAAAAACGAAAGAGAACGATCGTGCCATGTCTGGCCCCCAGAGTTCTGGAGAGCCATAAAACTTTATGGTGCGTTCGCATCGACCGAGTCCCCCGAACTTCTACCACCCGCCCTTTCTGCGTTGGTCGCTATGGTAACACACCGCGCGACCCCCGATGTATACGTATATACATATATACATACATTTATATAGATATATATACATAGAACTCAGTCATCCCCTATCCACGCGAGCAGGCATCTCTCGTTCACCCTGGAACGAATCTCACTCTGTCTTGCTTGCTCTTTCGTTCTCGTCAGTATATGACTCGCCAACAGAAACCCAAGCACGCAAGGAAACATCGAGAGAAGATGGTTCACGCTTTTACTTACTCATACGTAATTCACACACGAAGTAAATGTGTGCATGTATACAATACGTAGAATGTTACGCACAAGACACAGACTGTGGAGCGTCACGAAACTTTACGCAGGCTCGAGCAGGATCTCGTCACGATCTTTTATATATGTATGGGTATATACTTCGCCCTTGTCAAGTCACTTCACTCTGTCTCCTGCTTGTTCTCCATCATTCTTGCTCTTCTTTCTTCCTATCATAATATATATGTGAGTAACTAGAGTGGTAGCGTATATAGAAGAAGACATTGGTGGTATAGAATATGAGAATACAATGCGAATAATGTAAGGGCCTCACATCATTCGTAATAGCGTGTACTCTTATCTCAGTTGTAGAATCGTGGGAAAGCTAATTTTCATTATGGAAGACGTTACACAGGTGGATGAGTGGTGTTTTATTTGCTCCCCTTATGTGTAGCTCGTTGGGACATGAAGTATATGATTGTAACGTCTGATATGGTATAAAGGATTTGTGGATTTCCATTTGGAAATCTCGAGACAAGTGGTATGGTTATATGCAGTTTCTTTTCTCATTGTTTTTGGTGAGAAAGAAGTTATTTCATTTGATATAATAGAACTTGGTCTTTAGTGAGGAGTGAATTTTTCCAGAATGTCTCATTTGATCGTCATGGAAATTATGCTGACGCGTGTGTTTTGATTTTTAGAGATGCCCGACAAATGCACGAGATTGTCACTACCACTCTTGCGCTTATTTATTCTCATTATATATTGCTATTGACCCTTACATAACCCGCACTTCCTCTCATTATCCGACTACCCGCCCTTACTCATTACACTTTTTCCTCCACCTCATCGTGTATACCTTTTTGCACTCGCTCGTAAATTCTGTGTGTAAATTACACCACCTCGACTTTACTTTCAAGAATTTGAGGGGATTATATTATTAGAATTAGACGGGGTATTACTAAAAATTATTCACCATTCAATTCCATTTCAACATAGTTCGAGAGTGTCTAGATTTTATGGAACTGACAAGTGTTACAGTTTGAAAAATTATTCAATTTGTTGTAATTTGGTTACTTCATCGATTTTTATTCTCTCGAATGACATCGAGAAATATGAGATTTTGTCGTTTCACATTTGTAGGAATTTTTTCAACCCCATTCCCTCTGTTAATTGCGAAAAAAATGAAATTATTCTCTCGTTAGGTGCTCTATTTACCTCGAATTTCTATAGCTGAAGTACCTCAAAGAGGAATGCCACAACGAAGTACAAAATCCCTCTATGATACGACAATGAAGAACAAGTGTTTATGTCCTGATGAAATGAAACGGCACTAAAATAAATTCATCTTTATTCCATTTTCGTTCATTGCATTCAGATTACAAAGAAGTTTCATTGGAGTTTTTTCCAAAGCTCATTTTCGTTTCATATTCCATTCAATTTCTTTTCCTTCTTTTCCCTTGTCTTTATCGTGAAAAACGAAAGACACAAACAAGAGAGAATATATAGATTTTATTTATACATAAAGTAGAGAAGGAAAAAAAATTGTGAAAAGCAAAGATAGACAGAGCAGAGTAGGAGTGAAAAAAATGTATAAAAGATTCAGACAATGAGGAGACAAACTTGGAACGCAATCATCGTGCTTCCTAGCCTCTCTCAACAATGTATCCATATCTATATATACCTACATTGTTCTATTATACGAATATTTGAGACCGCATAATATTCTTGTAGAGACAACAAGCGCAAAACATACTACTGAGTTTATATACGTACATAGTTATGATAAAGCACACTCGATTATTTTACCCTCTTGCAAATTTGTGCACGGAGGACTACTGGCTGCAAGACCACCCTGAAATTCGTGCGCACACTCTCTTTGTTTTCCCTTCATTTTTAATCCATTTTTTTATTCTTTCTCATCCAAAGTTTTTTCTTTTCCTCTTCTCGAAGAATTTTATTTTTGGCACTCCACTTCCAACTTTTTGCCTTCTTGGCAACTGCAGTCGTTCACAATTGACAAAATACATGAGACTCATCTGTGTTTATATGTTCGAATGATATGATGAAAGTAAATGTCTCCCGTACAGTGAAACAATTTTTTCCCACATATTTGTCGGTTTTCCTCTCTTTCATCTGACATCCTTTTCAGTGTTTCTTATTTTTACCTAAATCTCCTTCGCCAAAGTATTGTGACATTATAAAACGCGGGGGAGTAATCGCAGCATCGGGAGTCGATCTTTCTTGCTGTATATCAAAATGAAACGATGCGGCAACAGAACGAAATGAGAATTGTGGTATGTTGTGGGTATGTGCGTGAATATATACATGAATGAGTTATACAGGGACCGTATTGCATTTATTTTGAACATCTCTTGTTCTCTATCTCTCCTTTTTTAATATTGTGGTTTTTGTTTGATTATTTCCGACTTGATGAAATCTTTGCTATACGACTCGTCAGAGTTTATCGAATATTATGAATATCAAAGACTCTTTCAAGTCCATTCTGAGAAATGTTAGCGCATCTCATCTCGCAGGGAGTTAATTGAAGGAATTTAGTATCGAAGTGAATTGATTATTCTCATTAATTGATTTGATTTTATCAGTTGACAAATTTGGTCAAAATCGAAAATTAGACTTCAGGTTGTCGATAATATAGGGGATGGTTTTCTCAAATAATGTTTTGTTGTCATATATGGTTACATCCATCGTGAATATTGGTGTAGTTGTTCGTAGCCAACAGCCATTACCCGTTTGTTTCAACTAAAGTTAATCCCATGTGGTTGAATTTTAACCATAGAGAGAAATAAGTCTGAGTAAGAGAGAAAAGGAGAGTTACTATGAGTGGGAACGGATAATAATAATAATAATAATGAACGACGTTGCGCCCTCCAGGCACTGGTCGTGCGGCGGGACCTTTGATCTCACGCTTCGTTTGTGCGTTTAAACACGCGGCTTTCGCAGTATCAAGAGCTCCGCGCCAACAGAGTACGAAAAAGTCAAAGAATGGGTGAAAAAGTGAAATGAAAAGAAAGAGGTAGAGAAAAAAAAATACAAAAATAAAAAATAGAAAAAAATAACCGACACTCGAGTACTTGGGTGAAAATCTCATCATCTGAAATTAAAAGAAACTTGAGAAAAATTCGAGGATTTCTAACAAGTTGAGACTTCTTTTTTTAATGTCTCTGTTACTTTGGTTCACTGAGAAAAAATTTACCCAAGTTTTCAATCTACTCTTCACAGTGCCATTATCGCGTTATCGCTTAATTGAGTGGGACAAGACAGAAATTATCAATACATCTATGATGATCTTGCAAACGGAATCTTTATGGATGTTGGTATTGAATCCGAGTTTGGCATCGTGATAAATTGTTGTAACAACTAGTTGATTAAAGATATTCGCGATTGAAATTATATGGGCAATTAACGAAAGATTGGTGGCTCATATCTTGCAATAACCTCAAACTTTTATTCGATAAGAAATAAAGTTGTTAAAGAGAATCGACAACGAGCCTTTAAAGTTTTACTGCACTCAAAAATGTTAATCCGTTCATTAGTGTTAATCAGGGTGGAATACACTGATGTGGCGATGATGAAAAAAAAAGTCTCATCTCAATTTTTTCGTTAATGTTTCCCAGCACTTCCGTTGACTCGCAAAATATTACAGTTGCTTTATTCACTGTTGTATAATGATCTCCTTCAGTGTTTGACTGATGACAATCTCGCACTTTTTCACTTCCCCTTTTTTCTATTACACGTTTTCATATATACGTACAAGTACAAAGTATATACCAACCACATATGAACGCAATTGAGTCTGTCTCGTAGTTCAATTACAACAGTGACGGGAAAAAAAATGAAGCTCTAAAAAAGTAGACGCTGAAGGTGATGAAAAACAAAAGGGGGGCTACAATTTTGTCACGTCAAAGACGATGTGCATCGATTGTCTTTCGTAAGTGGTAGTGTACATTATATATAT